>WNYA01001757.1:7193-60911 GCA_019512145.1 Engystomops pustulosus | reverse complement strand
ACCCGGTCCGTTCGCGATCCAGCGGCGCGTTCTCTGCGCTGGATTCGCGTCCGGCCGGGATTCATCAAGTTAGTTCCTGCGCCGTCCACCAGGTGGTGCTGCTGCGCTAAAGAGCATCTGAACGCGCTGGAGTTCACCGGCTCGGGCTGAGTGAAGGTAAGTGCATCCCAAGCGACACATTTCTTTTTTTTCCGAATACGCCGGGTTTTCGTTCGACCACGCCCCCCGATTTCTGTCGCGTGCATGCCGGCGCCGATGCGCCACAATCCGATCGCGTGTGCCAAAATCCCGGGGCAAATTCAGGGGAAATCGGCGCAAATCGGAAATATTCGGGTAACACGTCGGGAAAACGCGAAATGGGCCCTTAGTAAATGACCCCCATAATGTTATATGTGAAATATTCTTATGTTTCACATATTCGGTTATATTACATTATAGTTTATTGTATCTTTTTTAGTATTCTTTATTGTGTTAAATCATATATTTTGTGTTGGACTGAGATGACATCAGCCAATGTTCCTCATTTCCTTCATCAGAACAAAAAAACATAAATAACAATATTGATAACTCAGTCTCATGAAGGACAAGTGATGAAGTATTTAATGATAATAACCCTGGGGTTCTAGAGTGATGAAATGTTTAATGATAATAACCCTGGGGTTCTAGAGTGAAGCAGTGTTTAATGATAATAACCCTGGGGTTCTAGAGTGTTTATGGAGTAGTTGATAATATTCCTGGTGTTCCGGAGTGATGAAGGGTTACAGGATTATGATCAAGGAGCAATGTATAATAACCTTGGTGGTCTAAAGTGGTGAGGGGATAATGATTATACTATTATAGGGTTTAGGTTAACTCCTGTTGGTTACTTACCTGTCACCCACCCTGCACTTTCAATAAAAACGTAGTCAATACGACCTACAGAAAGGCATTAATAGAATAGCGTGGAGGCTTCTGGGTAATGACCGGTTCCGTGCTCAGTCTTGGCGCGGTCTGTGACTGCCCGATGTGACCGATATTTTTAGTCTCTATAAGAACGGTCTCCATACACTGTTATTATACACAGGTCACACTGAGAGCTGCGGCGACCCTCTCCACTTGGGGATAGGACATCGGTATAAAAAAAACGCCCAACTCCCCTCCTCTGGAGACCCCTTTAAAAGGAGTCAGAGCTCCAACTACCTGACACATTGCACCAAATCTCCTGCACAGTCCTAGTGCAATGTCCTGGGTGTCATGTGTGATGTCTGTCTGTACACAGGAGATCATCAGCTCCATCCTCCTGAGCGGCCGCATCGGTCCGGACATCCAACACGTGGAGAGCTACGGGCTGCGGCTGAAACACCTCAAATCTGACGAGATCCACTGGCTGCACCCCGACCTGACTGTGGGGGAGGTGCAGGAGAAGTACGAGTGTCTCCACCTAGAGGCAGAATGGAGGTAAGCATCTTACTGTCTACATCGACTAGAGATGGAGTGCCCCTTTAAGTCATAACAGATGCACATTCTATAAATCTGTTCATCTAGATCCTCAGGGTTCAAGATAGAATAGAAAGAAGACAGATTTTATAATACAAGTGTGTAGATGTAGAGGTTTCTGAGCCGAAGTAGTGGGCAAAATATAATTTTGGGGGTAAAATTCAGCAAAAGTTATAAAATCTTGAACTATGAACTTTGAAGTCCCCAACAAGTATCTAAATTGAAATGGTTGCTGACAAGAACCAAAACTTCAAGCAATCAGTTTTGATCACTGGAAAAACCTGGCAGCAAGTGTTAAAGTCTCCTGCAGCGCCTCCACAGGAGAAATGAAGTATTACATGGTTATTATTGAAATCAACTGTGTCTGGTCCTGCTCGGTGACAGACGCTCCTTATTGATGGGGATCCACATTCGGGGGCCCCCTTTAAATAATTTTACTTGACACTGTAGCCCTGAAAGTAGGTTTTCTGTACCAGTCATACCCTAAAGAGGGGTTAAACCGAAATTCCCCTGACTGGCGATGTAATATAAGGCGCTGGGGTGTCCCCTGATTTTCAGGGGGGAGGAGGGGGGTGTTCTTACAATGTTTTCATACAAAAAGTTGTAAGGTAGATGTTTGAAATTTTGTGATACCCCTAGTCTACTAAACCTGCCTACTTTTGGGTAGGGATCACAGATACCTCACTGTATGTCAGGCTGGGACAAATTTGTTGGGATTGTTACTGAAAACTTGTTGTTGAAGGAAGTGAAAAATGAAGGTGGTGGGTGAGAGGAAACTTTTAATAAATTTCTAAGTTAAAAGCGTCCAAACATGAGGAGGAGACTGTAAGGCTTCAAAACAAACTAGGCCTCATCTATCAAAATCATCTGAAAAGAGAACTAGTCTTGTTTCCCATAACGACTCATAACAAGCTGCTCTGTGATTGGTTGCTTTACATTTCATAAATCTGCCTCAAAGTTATCCAAACAATCTGACAGGAAAATTGGCCTTTTCCTCTACAGCAACCAATAACAGCAAAGCTTTTACGTCAGTCACTGCTTTGTTGATATGAAAGCTGCGCTGTGATTGGCTGTTCTGCTCAGACAGGGCAATTTTCTAGGCCTCACCAGATTGTAACCGTTCGGATGTAAGGAAACTGTCTGAGGGTGATGTCACACGTCCGGTTTTAGGACCCTTTCAAAGCATTCGGTTTCAGTCCGTTCAAAAACTCATGCGTTTTTAAAACGCATCCGTTTTTGATCATTTACCATGCGTTTGACTGCTTTGAACTTGTAGATAAACAGGATCAAAGTCGCCAAATGCATAGTAAACAGTCAAAACCAGATGCGTTTTTAAACGGACTGAAAACCCATGCTTTAAAGCGTTCCAAAAACAGGACGTGTGGCATCACCCTGATATGTAGCCCATAGCAACCAACCACAGAGCTGCTTTCATATTTCAAGAGGACCATGAGAAATGGGAGCCGTTACGCGATTGGTTGCCTGGGGAAACAAGCCAATTTTCCATTCAGATGTAAATTTGGTAAACTAGGGTTGTGTTTCTGTAGGCCGGAAAAAGCGCGGTGCGTGTGTCGGCTGTACATGACCTGACCGCGGCTCATGGTACTGGAGGGGAGAGCCATGGTGGTTTTGGCCCTCACAGCATAAATCATAATACTGCTGCAAGTTCACTTCAGATGAGACGAGATTGAACTGTATAATGTACATGGTTCTGGGACCGTGTTATCTGGACTCATTGGGGGACATTTATCATGACATGTAGGCCAGTTTTTTGGTGTCCGAACAGTCAAATCCGACAAATTGATGCCCCTAACTAGTAGCCATGACTATGATTGGGCAGAGTCATCCAGCAATATGTCCACGTGGCGCGGCCGAATGTCGGGACCATGCATCTCTAGTAATTTGTTCTCTGATTTTTATTGAACTATAAGGGACACAGATGCCAGGGGGTGTAATTGGTCTCTATTATTTTGTATGCAGCCTTTAAGGAATATATAGTAGGAGGGATGGTCGGCCGTACGTATAGCGTCCTTCCTCCTATTGAATATCCGCGTTTTTCTCATTAGATACGACCTCCGGATCCGCTACCTGCCAGACAACTATATAGAAAGCTTCAAGAAGGATAAGACGACGTTACTTTACTTCTACCAGCAGGTACGTCCACCCCGTCCTCTTATAGGATGAGATGTGGTGTTGTTCTGCGGTCATAGTGTCCCCAACAGAGTCCCTATTATTAACATGGTGCCCCCAATCCCACACCCCATGCACAGACTGATAACAAATGACACATCAACAATAACAAATGGAATACACTTCCACAATCCTGCTGCTACTAACACACACACAAAGGTATAATCACAGATGTTTTCAGGGCCATCACCTAACACTGTGTGCAGAGAGCACAGACCACAACAGTGTGAGGACAATCCTGGAATATAAATCCATGTATCACAGTCCTACTGCAACACACACAAAGGTCCGATTACACATCTCTCCAGGGACAATAGATATCACTGCCCGCACAGAGCACAGCAGTGTGAGGTCTGATTATACATCTCTCCAGGGACAATACCTAACACTCCCGCAGAGAGCACAGAGTACAGCAGTGTGAGGTCTGATCACACATCTCTCCAGGGACAATACATAACACTGACTGCAGAGAGCACAGAGCACAGTAGTGTGAGGTATGATTACACATCTCTCCAGGGACAATACATAACACTGGCTGCAGAGAGCACAGAGCACAGCAGTGTGAGGGCTGATTACACATCTCTCCAGGGACAATACATAACACTGGCTGCAGAGAGCACAGAGCACAGCAGTGTGAGGTCTGATTACACATCTCTCTGGGGAATGTATATAACACTGACTGCAGAGAGCACAGAGCACAGCAGTGTGAGGTCTGATTACACATCTCTCCAGGGACCATACCAAGCACTGCCCACAGATGGCACAGGGCACAGCAGTGTGAGGTATGATTACACATCTCTCCAGGGACAATACCTAGCACTAAACAAACAAAGAAAAACTTTTCTTGATCCAGCTAGATCACGAAAAGTTTTTCTTTGTTTGTTTAGTCTACACCTTGCAGAAAGGGGATTCATGCTTGGGACAGCAGACAGATCCCTTTAACATCTTATTTTCCCATGAGAGCGTGATACATTCTGATAATAGGGTATATACATTCCCTCAGAGTATCCTGCAGGATAATGCTGCACAGGAGCCTGTTCCCTGGTCACAATCCCATCAGTCCATGACATTGTTGTGTGTTTATCCGCAGCTGAGGAACGACTACATGCAGCAATACGCCACTAAGGTCAGTGAAGGCATGGCGCTCCAGCTGGGCTGCCTGGAACTCAGGTACTGACATCTCACATATTCTGGATTTTACTAGGGCAAGGACTAAAACAGGCAAAAAAAAATCCATAAAAATGAGTTTTAATTTGTTTTATTCTGCTGCCACCTACTGGACATCTGATGCATTACAGGCTGAAATCCAACATTGCGGGGTTCCCTATTTATTTTATAGGCGATTCTACAAGGACATGCCGCAGAACGCTCTGGAGAAGAGGTCCAACTTTGACTTTTTGGAGTAAGTGGATACAGGAAAGATATTAGTATCATTGCATATGATTAGATTAGATATAATTCTAATGTGTGGAGGATTCCAGGTGCAGAGATTATGGCAGTGGGCGGTATTTTTTGGCCTATTTTAAAAATAAAGTTTTTCTTTCAAATTCATCAGAAACAAGAAAAGAGCACAACAATAATGTGGCGATGCACTGAGTTTGTGTACGACTTGAATGGGTCCTCGTTGTCAGTGGTGATACAGAAGGAAAGGGGAAAAAACCTAAAAGAAGAGGCCTAATGGAATAATTGAGATTATGGGGCAGATTTACTTACCCGGTCCGTTCGCGATCCAGCGGCGCGTTCTCTGCGCTGGATTCGGGGCCGGCCGGGATTCACTAAGGTAGTTCCTCCGCCGTCCACCAGGTGGCGCTGCTGCGCTGAAGTTCCCCGTAGGCGCGCTGGAATGCCCTGAAATTCACCGGCCTATACCTGGTGAAGGTAAGTGTAATTTTCGCGACACATTTTTTGTCTTAAATGCGGCTGTTTTTCCGAATCCGTCGGGTTTTAGTTCGGCCACGCCCCCCGATTTCCGTCGCATGCATGCCATGTTACAATCCGATCGCATGCGCCAAAATCCCGTGGGCAATTCAGGTAAAATCGGCGCAAATCGGAAATATTTGGGTAACACGTTGGGAAAACGCGAATCGGGCCCTTAGTAAATGACCCCCTATGTCTCCCTTTACACCACCTACGCCGGAAATGGGCATAAAGGGAGGCGCAGCAGGCGGCGTTGTCACCGGGGCCAAAAAAAAAATTGTCTAGAACTACAATTATAAAATATACAGTTTCGACTTACATACAAATTCAAGTTAAGAACAAACCTATGGACCCTATCTTGTACGTAACCCGGGGACTGCCTGTATTACAAAATGAGAAAAAATATAGGGGCAGATTTACTTACCCGGTCCGTTCGCGATCCAGCGGCGCGTTCTCTGCGCTGGATTCGGGTCCGGCCGGGATTCATCAAGTTAGTTCCTGCGCCGTACACCAGGTGGCACTGCTGCGCTGAAAAGCATCTGAACGCACTGGAGTTCACCGGCTCGGGCTGAGTGAAGGTAAGCGCGTCCCAAGCGACACATTTCTTTTTTAAAATGCGGCGGTTTTTCCGAATCCGTCAGGTTTTCGCTCGGCCACGCCCCCCCGATTTCCGTTGCGTGCATGCCGGCGCCGATGCGCCACAATCCGATCGCGTGTGCCAAAATTCCGGGGCAATTCAGGGGAAATCGGCGCAAATCGGAAATATTCGGGTAACATGTCGGGAAAACGCGAATCGGGCCCTTAGTAAATGACCCCCATAATGTTATATGTGAAATATTCTTATGTCTCACATATTCGGTTATATTACATTATAGTTTATTGTATCTTTTTTAGTATTCTTTATTGTGTTAAATCATACATTTTGTGTTGGACTGAGATGACATCAGACAATGTTCCCCCTTCATCAGAACAGAAAAACATAAATAACAATATTGATAACTCAGTCTCATGAAGGACAACAGCAGGATTCAGGGTGACCCTATAATGGGGTCTGTCAGGTACCCATTACGGTTCCCATCACTTTGCTGGATGAGAATGTCTCGCATGCACAATTTTTAGGCAGAATTCAAACAGAGCTCCAATGCAGATATGAACATAGCGCTGATATCTATATCTTATCTATTTATTTCCAGGAAGGAGGTCGGCTTGGACTTATTTTTCCCTAAACAGATGCAAGAAAGTCTGAAGGTAAATTTTTACAGTGATCGGACACTTTATAATTTGTAGAACATTGATATATTCCCATACACTAGGACATAATCCTACCGTATTTTTCGGACTATAAGGCGCACAAAAAATCCTTTGATTTTCTCAGAAATGAAAGGTGCGCCTTATATATGAACCGTACTTACAGACAGCAGCTGCCTTGTACTGTGCACAGGTCTGCCACCTGCTGGTCATTCATGCTTATAATCAAGTGCACCATATAATCCAGTGCGCCTTATATATGATCCGTACTTACAGACAACAGCTGCCTTGTACTGTGCACAGGTCTGCCACCTGCTGGTCATTCATCCTTATAATCAGGTGCGCCTTATAGTCCAGTGCGCTTTATATATGAACCGTACTTACAGACAACAGCTGCCTTGAACTGTGCTCAGGTCTGCCACCTGCTGGTCATTCATCCTTATAATCAGGTGCACCTTATAATCCAGTGTGCCTTATATATGAACCGTACTTACAGACAACAGATGCCCTGAACTGTGCACAGGTCTGCCACCTGCTGGTCATTCATCCTTATAATCCGGTGCGCCTTATAATCCGGTGCACCTTATATATGAAATCTAGACATAAGGTGCGCCTTATAGTCCGAAAAATACTGTATACAAATTGGGGGCATTTATATTACACCCACAGGGACCACCCCCTTGCCACATGGCACTGCCTACTGGGAGTATTCATTTTTAGGTTGGGAAAGCAGAATTATTTGGAATAGTTACTAAAAGTTTGTGACAATATTGGCATGGGATTCATTCATAGAGAGGAGTACATGGATTAACCCTTCCACTGCCCGTACCATGCTACATATAACCTTTGCTCTTCATGTTTTGGTCACAGCCCAAGCAGTTCCGGAAGATGATCCAGCAGACCTTCCAGCAGTATGGATCCTTGCGGGAGGAAGATTGTATCATGCGCTTCCTGAACACCCTGTCCAACTTCACCTCCATCGATCAAGAGACCTACAGATGTGAACTTGCGGTGAGGACTTCCATCACTGTAGTATAAGGAGACTTCTCCCTGGGGTGGGACGGAGATACGTCACTCAGTGGAGGTGCAGAAACAAATGACATATCACAGACTTTTTGGGAGTGAAGGGCTTGTCCAACTCAAAGTCAATGAAAAGTAAAAAGTAAAATACACTTACCTGCTCACCACTCCCAGCAGCCGATGAGTAATGGTAGCAGGAGCTTGAGGAAACAAAGTAACCTTAGAAATTCCTTTAAATTAATGAGTTTCCTGTATCTTGTGTCTTTAGCAAGGATGGAGCATCATGGTGGACATGGTTATAGGACCCAAGGGAATACGACAACTCACCACCAAGGATTCCAAGGTAAGTCTTTCACTCTCTTCTAGTGAATCAATAGTATTGCTCGTCAGATTTCTGGGTTCATTTGACAACATGGCTGCTCCGGGTGGTCTTCCATGCCCCAGGTCCTTACATACAGATGCTTTGATTCCCTTTAGTAGCGTTACGTCTCAGTCCCTGGTGGCTAGGGGGACAAATAGTCCATCGTAACTAGAAGTTTTTGTCCCAGCTCATCGCTGCTGTCTAATGGTAACATTCTGAGATGATTTCTGTGGTCCAATAAGTTGTGGTCAAGGAAAGTTCCTCAAGTCTAGAAGTTGGCCATCACACAGTAATTTGGTGGCAAGAAATTCTCTGCTGTCCTATTAGTTTAGTAACTGAAATGGTTTCTGTTGTATATGACATTGATGGTCTCTGATGTTTTATAGTTGGGTATCTCTCATATCTTGTGTTGATGTGAATTGGATTTCCCACATGGTAAGAACCAGTCTGCTGCGTAATGGCTGGGGCTCTGATGGTGTCCATCTATTCACATGCAAGACATTCTTTGGTTTATAGAGGATGGATATCCCATATAGCCCTCAGTGTTTAGCCCATTAGATGTTTCTCATAGTAAGATATCCCAGATGACCTCTAGTGTTTATTGGATCGGCCATTAATGTTCAATGGATCGTCATCAAAAAATGTGTAGATTGACCATTCCACAAAGTGTCTAATGTTCAGTGGCTGGGGCCAAGATAGCCTTTGGTGTCTAGGGGTTGGGTAACCCTAATAATCAGGGCCAGATTATAGGGAGGGCTCCAGGGACACACACCCCGGGCCCCCCACCACTTTGTAGTGGGAGCCCCCTTATAAGTAATGTCCGACAGTCAGCTAGGACAGTAGGGACTAGGACTAGTAGTCAGTACTACCATTGTGCCAACCCGTCCAGCACCTAGGCTAACCTGTAAGTAGGAGCAAGTTTAGAATATTAAAGTGTACCACTATCCGGCCTACATTCAGTGGAGGGCCCCACCAGATTTTGCGCCCGGGGGCCTCCACCTACCTTTATCCAGCCCTGCTAATAATCTTTGGTGTTCAATGGATAAGTAATTAATATGTCTTGAGTGTAACAGCTGGATGCCCTGCATGGTCCCTGGTGTGTAGTAGCTTAGTAAGAAGACACTCTCTAGTGGCGTCTAGTGGTTGGGGATCCCAGTGTCCAGTGGATTAGTGAAGAGACACTCTCTGGTGGCTAGTAGTTGGTTGTCCTAGATGGTTTGAGGGTTAGTGCTTGGGTATCCCAGATTCTGTTTGGTGTCCAGTGTATTGGTGAAGAGATGCTCTTTATTGTCCAATGGTTGTTTTCCCAGAGGGCTTGAGTTTGGGATAGTCTTTGGTACCCAGTGGATTGGGCAAGAGACGCTCTTTAGTGCGGAGTGGTTAGGTGTCCCTGTGTCCTGAGGCTTGGCGATGAGACCCTCTGATATCTAGTGGTAGGTTGTCCCAGAGGCTTTGAGTTTGGGTGCCCCAAAGCGTTTGAGGTTGGGTTTCCCATAGGGTAGAATGGGTGACTCAGTCTTTGATACCCGGGGAAGTGGTGAAGAGATACTCTAAAGTATCTAGTGGTTGGGTATCCCAGTGTCCCGTGGATCAGTCAGGAGACCCTCTCTCATATCTAGTGTTTGTCGTCTAAGATGGTTAGAGGTTGGGTATCCCCTCGGATTTGTGGGTGGGGGTCCCAGATGGTTTTAGGCTTTGATCTACTGTGTTTTGGACCTCTTTGGGCATGAAGACTAAACTCTATGACCTATTATTTGGGTATTTCCATCTATGCTGATTCCCCACTAGTCTACCATGAGGCTGATTATATCACGGACACTTCCTTTGACGTGGTTTATAGCGGATGAGGCCCTCATCACTCTATGCTTAGTACTAATCAATGGTCTTGTATCCTGCGCCAGGTATTGGAGGTGGCGGTATAATACTCATGGACTCTTCTGTCTCCACAGCCCACGTGCTTTGCCGAGTTCACACAGATTAAGTCTATCAAGTGTTCATTGCTGGAGGACGGGCGGGCACTGCTACTCTTGGGGATCTCCGGCGCCCCCCAGGTAATCTTTCTAGTAATCGGATACTGTTAGAATTGTATATAATAATTGTTGCTCTTACAATTCCCAGCATGCTTTGCAGCCTGTCTTCTAACGCATTTTGCTGCCTCCTGGTGGCCATAAAGTAAAATTTCCTATTGAATAATAAGTGAGGGGTAAAGTTGAGTATCTACAAATGATAACTTTCCCACAATCTTATCTCTTGTACTGCGTGGGTCAAGATAAGCAGATTTCACCCTGATGATGGAGAGGCTGCAGATACACAGAACGGCCAGTGATGTCACGGATACATCCTCTGACATCATTTTATATTTCAGTGCTGTATTATATGATGGTCTCTTTGTGGTTTTCAGCCATTGGCTATCAAGACGGCCTCACTGGCGGTGGCGGAAAACATGGCCGACCTTATCGATGGATACTGCCGACTGCAGAACGAGTCTGAGGAATCGCTCATTGTCTATCCAGGGAAAGGTGAATACATTGGGAATGTTTCCTTATGTGTCATATTTGTGATCATCCCATATAGACCCTAGTTTAAAACGTATGTCCTGTGTGGGGCCTGGGAATCCACACTCATAGTAATGGACCAGTTCAACCAAAAAACTGTATAATATACCCTGGGTGTGATGTCAGATTTGGTAGACAGTATGCAGTGAGCTCCCCCTAGTGGTGACTGCACATAGACAGAGTTTTACTATTACCTTCTACATGTAGGAATTGCTCCTTATTGTAAAGATATTACACTTTATTGTGATGTATGACTAAAACTGATTTTACATCCCAGAAAATGACAAGCGGATCAGTCTGCCCAGAATTCCAACCCAGTAAGTAAAACCTCTGCTTAGAAAACGTCTCATATCTGTCTTCAGTTACCTCACAGGAATCAGACATTGGATTTTATCATTCTGAACAGGAAACTGAAAAGCTACATTTCTTATCAAAAAAAAAAAAATTGTAATCAGTGTGTATTCTGCAAACTGTCCTGTAGGTGGCAGCAGACTACAACAAAAACTTTTTACATTGCTCTAAATAACAAGGAATAAAGGAAGGGGGGAGAGAGGCTGCAACATGTCACTAACCAGATCACACTATTATGTCCTATTCATCCAAGAGCTCTGCTGCCTGTCAGTGAATAAGAAAACAAACCGCTAAAGACTAAAACCTTGTAGAGAACCAGTACACTTTACAGCTTAGTGTTTGTTACTTTGTATCCAGCCTAGACATTCCCCTAAACACAGCCTCAGCACAAATCTATCTAATAATCATTTACTGATCGTTAACATTATAGAGTGTTACATAAACTCCACATTGTAACAAATCACCCACTGTGAAAAGTATTAGAAACAAAAAAAATGATTCTCTAGAGGAGAAGATTCCTTTTCATTGACAGGAAGCAGAGATCCTGAAAATGTTGATTAAATTCATAATAAAGTAAAGAAGATAATAAAATATTATTATTATTATTATTATTATTATTATTTATGGGATGAGATAACATTTGAGGTCAAAAAGGTCCAGAAATTTGTACTTCTCTCTTTTAATAATTGATGTCCTGATGCACAGCTCCAAATCCTATGCTATAAAATTAATTTGAAATGACAATTTCAGAAGCTACCACTAGGTGGCACTGAGGGGTTTTCATCTTTTCCTACTCTTTACTGTTTTATGGGACCACAGTATACACTTAGCTCCCTCTAGTGGTGAATGCAATTAGATGGAATTTTATTCTATATCTCTCCATCGTTGCAGGGTTTTTGGAGCTGTGTATCAAGGAAATAGAGCGCCTTATTCTATATTGATTACTGGGAAGATTATAATTTATAGATCAATATGGATCTTATGCACAGAATTTCTTTTCTAGGGATGTGCCAGAGAGGAGGTCGAGGCTGGAAGAAGGGGGCAGTTTTGGTGAGTTCTTGCTTCTGTTTAATATTATAATATAATCCAATACTTTATAAAATAATAAAATCTCATGCCATATACAATACTATATAATATAATACAATCGCATGTCATATATAATACAATATAATACACTACTATATAAGATAATACAATACTATATAATATAATATAATACAATCTCATGTCATATATAATACAATATAATACAATACTATATAAGATAATACAATACTATACAATAATGTAATAAAATCTCATGCCATATAATATAATACACTACTGTATAATAGAATATAATACTATATAATGTAATAAAATCTCATGTCATATGATACAATATATTGGCTAATAATGTATTCACCCCCCCTCCAGAGTCTGATATATACGCAGAAATCCCGGAGGAGTCGGATCACAAGGCTGTAGGTGCGTCTCTTGCTTCACAAAGATCTCACTGAAGACTTTGTAGGATTATAAGGATGTAGCAGAGCTGAGATCTTAGATGATATAGAACCAAGAGTCATCATTTTGTGAATCATATACATTATATAGTGTTAGCAGAGTCCTGGTACAGAATGCAGCAACTGCAGAGTTAAAGAACACAACAGCCCTGCTACATCTGTATCTTCATATGTAGAATAGCAGAGCTGGGTTTGTCATTAGCTCTTTCTAGTATGTCTATGATCTCTTTCAACGGGGCATGTCCACTTAGTACATACACATCACACGCGTATGACCCATGCCTCCAGTATGTGAAACATCGCAGCCCCCCACCTCCCTTGTAAGGTGGTCCCCTGCTGGAAAATCCTAAAGCTTGTGATTTAGGGTGCTGGTCTCAGATATAGGACCCACTTTAGGGTGCTGGTCTCAGATATAGGACCCACATTAGGGTGCTGGTCTCAGATATAGGACCCACATTAGGGTGCTGGTCTCAGATATAGGACCCACATCAGGGCGCTGTCCTCAGTATAGGACCCACATTATGGCGCTGGTCTCAGATTAGGCCCACATTAGGGTGCTGGTCTCAGATATAGGACCCACATTAGGGTGCTGGTCTCAGATATAGGACCCACATTAGGGCGCTGGTCTCAGATATAGGACCCACATTAGGGTGCTGGTCTCAGATATAGGACCCACATTAGTGCTGGTCTCAGATATAGGACCCACATTAGGGTGCTGGTCTCAGATATAGGAACCACATAGGGATGTTGAAGCTCATGATAGATGCGCCACCATTAGGGTGCTTTTCGTCCTCTCATCTAGGTACCCACAATTAGGTGGGCCTGGTTCAAATATCGGACCCACATTAGGGTGCTGGTCTCAGATATAGGACCCACATTAGGGTGCTGGTCTCAGATATAGGACCCACATTAGGGTGCTGGTCTCAGATATAGGACCCACATCCATAAGACCTTCCATCCTAGGTGGTAACATAACATGCTGAGTATAGTCTAGTACAGATGACAAACACAGCTCTGCTACATGACGCTCTTGTTGTTTTTCCATTGGTCTCTTATTCTTCTTGTATTTCCCGCACAGGTCTGCGCTACAGCATGAGGAGGGACGATGTGGTGCTGGGAAGGATCCTTGGAGAAGGCTTCTTTGGGGAAGTCTATGAAGGAGTATACAGGAATGAGGTAAGTTGGGGCGAACCATGATCACCTGACTCCCCTGTGGGCGAGTATAATGGTATCTTCTGTATAATTTGTTATTAGGCCGCGTCCTATTAGAATGGCTTAGGACAATGAAAGTATTTTACTTTTCTCCAGCCTTAACCCTTGCATTGTTGCAAAACTACAACTCCCAGCATGCCCCAGCAGTCTGTGCAGAGCATGCTGGGAATAGTGGGAGGATCCTCTCCATATTGTATGTGCTTATATTGCCGCTAGTCGTTATATGATATCCTATTATAATATATACACAGAGTCATTATAACCTCCTCCTCTTCTCAGCATAAAGGAGAGAAGGTGAGCGTCGCCGTGAAGACGTGTAAGAAGGACTGCGCTCCCGACGTCAAGGAGAAGTTCATGAGTGAAGCCTGTGAGTGTCCTGGGCACCTTTCACCTTCCAGCCCTAGTCTGTGTCATGTGATCCAAATATTTCCTTGTATTATCCCTGCAAACAGCTCCACATCTGAGCACAGGTGGTGTGTGGTACTGCAGGCTGGCAGCAGTCATGGATTGGAGAAGCAGCAGTACCTCAACCAATCTGTAGGAAGATGTGGCGCTGCAAATCTCTAAGCCTTGAAAGAGACTAAAGGGGACTGGGGAACTGGGTGCCAAGGGGTGCTAACAGGACACTGCCTAGGGTCCTGGGTGCCAGAATTAGCTAATAAGTCATTGCCTGGTGTACTGGGTGCCAGGGGTGCTAACAAGTCACTGCCTAGGGTCTTGGGTGCCAGAAGTAGCTTATAAATCACTGTGACTGGGGTACTGGGTGCCAGGAGGTACTAATAAGTCACTGTGCCTGTGGTCCTGGGTGCCAGGAGGTACTGATAAGTCACTGTGCCTGTGGTCCTGGGTGCCAGGAGGAGCTCCTAAGTTACTGTGCCTGGAGGTGCTAACTTATCATTATGTCTCTGGTACTGGGTACCAGGAGGGGGTAAGAAGTGACGGGGCTTTGGCTAGTGACTCATTTTGAGAACAAAATTTTTACCCCCTGTGACCTCAGCTTTGACCATCTTAGAGGAGAGGGTTCACTTACTCCCCAAATATCTTACACTATGTAATTACTTGGAATTTCATATAATTCTGACCACAAGGGGGAGCCATTAGGTTATCTTCATCATTATCTTATCTTCTCTATGACTGCGTCTCTTCTAGTCCAATACTGACAGTAACAATCTTCTCCCTGGTCCTGATAGTTCTGATGAGGAATCTGGATCATCCCCACATTGTGAAGTTGATCGGAATCATTGAAGAAGATCCCATCTGGATCGTGATGGAGCTCTACCCATTCGGGGAGGTAAGGAGGTGGATCGTATCGACTGATAAACTATTAGTAACTGTAATGGAGACACTGTATATGATACTGTGTATGTAGCACACTGATCTGGGGGTAAGTAATGGCGTATGTGGTTCCCTACAGCTTGGCCAGTACCTGGAGAAGCACAAGAACAGCCTGCAGGTCCTGACCATGATCCTCTTCTCACTGCAGATCTGTAAGGCTCTGGCCTATCTGGAAGGAATTAGCTGTGTCCACAGGTAACAGAGAGAAATTAGGAGAGTTGAGTATTTACTGCACGGCAGTAAAGTGATCTTCAGGAATACTCACCACTTCCCCCAGTGGTTGATCAGTGTCATGACACATATAAATATTAGTACATGTATATGAAAGCAGGACTCCACTGCTGATGTGAATAAACAGAAGCCCCTTACAAGACGGGCAGGCAATGTGGGGGGGTCCCAGACTCATAAGAAATGACTTTGTATTTGCTCTTACAGGGACATTGCTGTCAGGAACATACTAGTGGCTTCCCACGAGTGCGTAAAGTTAGGAGACTTTGGACTCTCCAGGTACTTAGAAGAAGAGGAGTATTATAAAGGTCAGTAACTGTTACCTGCCTTCAGAGCTGAATTCAAGATTCTTCTAGATGTCACCTGGAATCTGACAACAAAGCGTAGTCAGACACGCCCCTAATCTCCTATAATACTCTACTCCGCAGACATAACTATTCTTTACTACATCTACTCATCGAGGTCCTATAGGTCCTACTCATCCCCTTGATATCTGCATTGTACAGCAATATTTTTCCTGGCTTTTTCCCCATTTTAGTATTTGAATGGTTAATTTAAAGGGGGAAATCAATCCAAAAATGATATTTTGTCATAGATAAGGTTAATGCTAGTAAATCACAATTTGCAGACCAGGTACAGTCATTGAAATTTTAGTGGTCCAAGATCACCAACCTAATTTCAGAAAATCCCAATCAGATGGACTTCCCCTTTAAGAAAGACTTTTCTCCATGTATTTTTGTCTTTTTCAGCCTCTGTAACGCGTCTCCCTATCAAGTGGATGGCGCCAGAATCCATAAACTTCCGACGCTTCACCTCTGCCAGTGACGTTTGGATGTTTGGTGAGACTTATTATTGGGACCAAATGACTTGGGTTTGCTATGGGACGCCCTAGATCAGTGGCTACCGTCCCTTTAATTTACCCCAGTGGGGTCTACTTGGCTGGAAACATCACAGACTGCCCAGTTCTGTAGGCCAAGCAACCAAACATGTCCTAACTTTGGGTGAGGACGTCCTTGCTCGATGTGAGTTGTGATACTAGTAGGTGCTCGGCCACTGCCAAGAGGTAGTAAGAGTTTTGTAAGACTTTTTCGTCCTAAAGATGTCCGGTAGATCTCTCCTCTTCTCTCTCTTCCAGGGGTTTGTATGTGGGAGATCCTGTCCTACGGCAAGCAGCCTTTTTTTTGGCTGGAGAACAAAGACGTGATCAGCGTCATCGAGAAAGGAGATCGCCTTCCCAAGCCGGAAGTGTGTCCGCCAACCCTCTACACACTAATGACACGATGCTGGACCTACGATCCTTCCGAAAGACCCAAGTTCACCGAGCTGGTCTGCAGTCTAAGGTAAAGAGCTTCATGGGTGGTGCCTTACCCCTGTGGATGCCCCCTAATGAGTAGTGACAACTGCTGTGAGTACATTTCTGACACCAAGTTGTTGTCGGTGTCAATCGGCCAACAAGTAAAGGTGAACATAATAGATAACTCTAAGAACCCTAAGGAGATGCCTTCAAGACCATAGATGAGCAGACCCAGGGAAACACCATGGAAACACCATGGTCAATCACAGCCATGGCTAGTTGTTAGGGGTGTTCATTTTCCGGTTTGGCTGCTCAGTAGCCACTCCTGCAATACGTCCGGAGGAACGCGCCCGAACCAAGAACCCAAACCTACACTCTACTCAAGACTTCCAAAACAAGGGCTACAACTAGTCTTCTATAGAAAGGAATCCCTTCCGCCAGGGCAAAGGTGACTCCGTTTGGGTAATGACCTGTATAATAGTGAGTTCAGTGGCTTTCACAATGTTACTCACCTTGTAATGGACCACAAGGAATGTAGAGTCAACCTCAAGCTGGTGGCAGCCAAGGGGTGGATCCCATATGGAAACACAAAGGTACTTTGACAATTGTCATTGGCAGTCATGACTCCTGGATTATTAACTACCCCCCGGCCAATCACCAAAAGCCCCTGGTAATATAAGGTAACTTAAAGGCCACAAACCTTCCTAGTCTTGCCATTGACTGCCTGTCCTTCCTTTTGATTTGCTTGACCTGTTGCCTGACTATTCCCTAATGCCACCTGCCCTGACCTTGGCCTGTCTCTAGACTATGCTCTTACCTGTTCACTTGGTGCAACCTACTGGTTTCTCTCCTGGGTCAGTTGTTTTCAACAACAAATTGCCCCAAAAAAGGCAACCTCTTGGCTTCCCTAAAGTCCCGACCCCTGTATGAGGGTTAAAGGATGAACTGCAGAGGACACTACTAGGAGTATGGTTAAGATGCGGGGAGGTCTACTCCTACTCCATCACAGTGGGGCTCATTTACTTACCCGGTCCTGTCGCCATCCAGCGACGTGTTCAGGTCTTCCGGTGAGTCACTAAGGTCGTGCGCCCAATGTCCACCAGGTGTCTTTGCTGCGCTGAGGTCCGCCGGAGTTCACCATCCAATTCCTGGTGCATGTAAGTGTGAGTGAAGCGACACTTTTTTTGAAAAAAATTCCGCAATTTTTCCGAATCCGTCGGGTTTTCTGGCGGCCATGCCCCCCGTTTTTCGTCGCATGCAAGCCGGCGCCGATGCGACACAATCCGATTGCGTGCGCCAAAAACCCGGGGCAATTCAGGAAAAGACGGCGCAAAACGGTAATATTCGGGTAACCCGACGAAAAATAGCGATTCGGGCCCTTAGTAAATGACCCCCAGTATGTCTGACCACCAACTTCACACCTTCTAGACTTCAAAATAGATCTGAGGATTTCTGTAGAAGACCCAAACCGATCGGAGGAGTCTTCCAGGCCTCAGAAGTTTATCTCTAGTTTATAAAGTTCTGCTCCTACATCTTCTAGTTGTGCTCAGCATCATACAAGGACCATTAGTCATCAGAAAGTGACTGCAGTTCTTTACAATGTAACACATTCAGGCAAGGTCCTGATAGCGGCTGAATGTAGAGCACCACGTACGGTACTTCATAAATCCTGAGAGCCGGAGTCACAGAGCAGATCAGAACCCGCTGCAGTCTACAGCAGCTCAGAACGCCAGAATAAATGGCCCAATATATCTCTAATAATACACAGACCATCACCGGCACCAGAACATATCACATTTATAGCGACTCAAGAATCAGATCCAGAGAGAGTAATGGCCCCAGTGACACCATGATGGATGGGACCAGCACCGGCCCAGAACTAACACAAAGTACCAGATGTTCTGTCACCAAATATTCACCTGCACTAAGAGAAATCATTCTACACATTACTCCATAGTCACTGCAGAAAATCCTCTACTACAGCAGTATTATAGTAGTTATATTCCTGTACATAGGGGGCAGTATTATAGTAGTTATATTCTCTGTACATAGGGGCATTATTATAGTAGGTTATATTCCTGTCCATTATGGGGCAGTATTAAGTAGTTATATTCTGTACCTATAGGGGGCATGTATTATGTAGTTATATTCCTTGTACATAGGGGGCAGTATTATAGTATTTATATTCTCTGTACATAGGGGCAGTATTTAGTAGTTATATTCCTGTACATAGGGGCATATTATAGTAGTTTATATTCTGTACATAGGGGGCAGTATTATAGTAGTTAATTCTTGTACATAGGGGCAGTATTATGTAGTTATATTCCTGTACATGGGGCATATTATAGTAGTTATATTCTTGTACATAGGGGGCAGTATTATAGTAGTTATATTCTTGTACATAGGGGCTATTATAGTATTATATCCTGTACAGAGGGGCAGTATTATAGTAGTTATATTCCTAGTAACAATAGGGGGCATATATAGTAGTTATAATTCTTGTACAAGGTGGCAGTATTATGTATATATTTCTTGTAATAGGGGACAGTATTATAGTAGTTATTTCCTGTACATAGGGGCAGTATTATAGTAGTTATATTCCTGTACAAGGGGGCAGTATTATAGTATTATATTCCTGTACATATGCAGTATTATAGTAGTTTAATTCCTGTAATAGGGGCAGTATTATAGTAGTTTATTCCTGTACATAGGGGGCAGTATTATAGTAGTTTATTCTTGTACATAGGGGGGCATTTATATAGTTTATATCTTGTACATGGGGCGTATTATAGTAGTTATATCTTGGTACAAGAGGGCAGTATTATAGTATTTATATTCTTGTACATAGGGGGCGATATTATGTAGTATATCTTGTACATAGGGGGCAGTATTATAGTAGTTATACGTCCGTACATAGGGGGCAGTATTATAGTAGTTATATTCTTGTACATAGGGCAAGTATTAGAGTAGTTATATTCCTGTACATAGGGGGCAGTATTATAGTAGTTATTCTCGGTACATAGGGGGGCGTATTAAGGCCTATAAGGGGTATATTTCCTGTACTAGAGGGCAGTTATTATAGTTATATTCTGTACAAGGGCGTAATTATAGTAGTTTATATTCTGTACATCGGGGCAGTATTATAGTGTTATATCTTGTATAGGGGCATTATTAATAGTAGTTATATTCCTGTACAGGGGCAGTAGTTATAGTATTCTATTCTTGTACATAGGGCGGGCTATTATAGTAGTTTATATCCCTGTACATAGAGGCAGTATTAATAGTAGTTATATCTTGTACATAGGGGGCGTATTATAGTATTATATCCTGTACATAGGGAGCAGTATTTAGTAGTTATATTCCTGTACATAGGGGGCAGTATTATAGTAGTTATATTCTTGTACATAGAGGCTTATAAGTAGTTATATCTTGTACAGGGGGCAGTATTATAGCAGTTTATTCCTGTACATAGGGGGCAGTATTAGTAGTTATATTCTTGTACATAGGGGCAGTATATAGTAGTTATATTCCTGTACATAGGGGGCGTATATAGTAGTTATTCCTGTACATAGGGGCAGTATTTAGTATTATTTCTTGTACATAGGGGGCAGTTTATAGTAGTTATATTCTTGTACATAGGGGGCGTTATGATAGTAGTTATATTCTTGTACATAGGGGCAGTATATGTAGTTATATCTTTGATCATAGGGGGCAGTATTAAGTAGGTTATATGTACTTACATAGGGGGCAGTATTATAGTAGTTATATTCTTGTACACAAGGGGCAGTATTATAGTAGTTATATTCTTGTACATAGGGGGCAGTATTATAGCAGTTATAATTCCTGTACATAGGGCAGTATTATAGTAATGCCCACACGGAAACGATAGCTGCAAGTAAACTACAGGGTCCAACAAATGTCGCTACCATACCAATAAACACACACCAATTGTTGGAGGACTTTGTCAAATTATGAGATGACTCAACAGAAAACACCTCCATGACGGTCTACTCCTGGGTCCTAACATCCGAGGTCCTACATCCTGAGGTACCTACACCCTGCGGGTCCTAAACCCTGAGGTCCTACACCCTGACGGTCCTACCATCCTGAGTCCTTACATCCTGAGGTTCCTACCATCCTGGGGCTCGACATCGCGGGTCCTACATCCTGGGGTCCTACACACCCCGGAGGTCCACAACCCCGGAGGATCCCTTTACATCCTAGAAGGTCTTCTACCCTTCCTGAGCGCCTACCCATCCTGAGGTCCTTACACCCCGGGCGTCCCGAGCATCCTGAAGCGCACATACAATCCTGAAGGTCCTACCAATCACAGCGGGGGCCTACATCCTAGGTGGATCCTAGAAATCCTGGGGTCACACCCGGAGGTCCTACATCCAAGTGAGGTCCTACATCCTGGTCGTGCTACACCCTGATGTGTCCTATACAGACCTGAGGTAACACCTGAGGTCTTACACCATAGTGAGGTAGCGGACACCCTGAGGTACTACACCCTGATGGTCTCTACATGTGACTGAGGTGCACACGTGGCAGACTTAGAGGAAACCCATCATCTAGAATCATCAAGATAAACCGCGACACTACTTCTAGATCTAGACACCATGACTGTGTATCTTTCTTTATGTTGTCAGTGTACCATGGCCTTCCTTAATTCTAAACTAACTTTTAAAATTTATGTAATGGCCTTGAGGGCTCTGGTGCGAAGTTCAACAGAGCTCCTCCGAGCTGTGGCTTCAAGAGGTGATACAATGTACTTCGGCACAGTGTACAGCCTGTGACGCTACAGCACATAAGGGGCTTTGGTAAAGCTTAAGAGCCCTTCTGGATCATTAGCATTAATTTTAAAAGATGTCTTAGATGGAGGGAGGGTATGGATAACAAATTGTAAGAAGATCACCACAGTTCAAGGTGCATGGACATATGAGTAATGTCCCTGGTTATACAGGATGGATTTTGACAGACTAGAGTTACTTTAAAAATGTAAAGGATAAGTGTGATGTATGAAATGTACCACTGTCCGATCCGTGCACACATCCTCTTTCCCTACTGGGAATTATACGTTTCTTGCTACCTGTATTCTGGCTTCTGAGTTTGACCTTGGACTGTGCACTGACCCACACCTGCCCTGACCTAACCCTGTCTATGTCTAGCCGCGCCTCCTCCGATGACCTTTGACCCTGTGGGGCCCTCCTTATCCCACATTTGTCATAGAACCTGGTAACTTGGAGATGGCATTTTGGAAAATTCAATAGGACTCCCCCCCCCGAATGCAATGTGTAGAGCGGTTCCAGACACATATTAGAGCTGAGGGTGGAGAGCTATGTTGTGTGTGTAATATGCAGATGTCAGTGGCCCCCGCACATCAACTTGTGTTAATTATTATTATTCCCATAATCCTTGTTGGTAGCTGTAGACGGCAGGTGCGATGGCGCTGCGGACGTCTTACGTTGTGATCTCGCTCCGGGGATCCCGCAGTGAGCGGTCTCTGCACGGAAAGATAACTTTTTCCAAATCACATAGGTAGAGAAGGTCCCTCCGTCCTGGCGCTTTACATAGCCATGAGCCCAAATCACATCATTCTGCCCTTGAACACAGCAGAAACGGAGACACAAAGGAGCGCCCATCCCCGGACTCCCCAGCCACAGCACTGCGCACATGTATCACCACAGGGCAGCACACAGGGAGGGGAGCAATGGTAATTGGCTTCTGTCGCTGGGACTGTTTTGCGTTAAAAATATTCAGTCTACGGCAGCAAGATTTACAATTCGGACTTTTATAAATGCAGAACACAGCTCCCAGGAGATAACGAAGAGCTCCGGAGGATCCAGGGAGATCAGAAATGCCCGGCTCAGAATTATTATCTCAGAGCTTTCAGAAAAGATCACAGGGCATGGGATGCTAACAAAGACAGTAGGCTAAGGGTCATGATGGAGAGATAGTGGATGTATGTCAGGATGATGAGAGATATGCAGAGTAGTCATGTCAGGATGATGAGAGATATGAGAGAGTATGTCAGGGATGATCAGGGGATATGACGATAGTATGTCAGGGATGACAGGGATATAGAGAGAGTATGGTCAGGGATGATGAGAGATATGACGAGAAGTTGATGTCGAGGGATGATGAGAGATCAGATAGACAGATAGTATGTCAGGGATGGAGAGAGATATGAGATAGTATGTCAGGGATGATGCCGTAGAGATATGAGGAGACTGTGTGAGTATCTGTCAGGGATGATCAGGATAATGAGATAGTATGTCAGGGCATGATGAGAGATATGAGATATGGTCATGTATCGGGATGTAGTATCGTGAGAGATATGAGATCAGTATGTCAGGGATGATGAGAGATATGAGATAAGTATGTAGGGCTGATGAGAGATATGAGATAGTATGTCAGGGATGATGAGAGATATGAGATAGATATGGTCAGAGAGATGATGAGAGATCTAGGGGGGGGGCGAATAGAGTATTGTCAGGGATGATGAGAGATATGAGATAGTATGTCAGGGATGATCAGGGATAGTGAGACTACGATGTCAGGGATGATGAGCAGATATGAGATAGTATGTCAGGATGATGGAGATTGAGATGAGTATGTCAGGGATGATCAGAGATATGAGCAAGTATGTCAGGGTATGGATGATGAGATATGAGATAGTATGTCAGGGATGACTGAGACGATAGAGATAGTATGTCAGGGATGATGAGAGATATGAGATAGTATGTCAGGGTATGAGATAGTGATGTTAGGATGATGAGAGTAGTATGTCAGGGAGATGAGAGAAGATGAGACTAGTATGTCAGGGATGATGAGAAATAGATAGTATGTCAGGGATGATGAGAGATATGAGATAGTATGTCTAGGGATGAATGAGAGACTATGAGATAGTATGTCAGGATGATGAGGATATGGATAGTATGTCAGGATGTGATCAGGGATATGAGATAGTATGTCAGGGATGATGAGAGATATGAAGACTAGTATGTCAGGGGTGGATTTTTGGATGAGAGATATGAGATAGTGATATCAGGGCTGATGAGAGATATGAGATAGTATGTCAGGGAGGATAGGGATATGGATAGTAGTCAGGGATGATGGAGATATGAGATAAGTATGTCAGGGATGATGAGAGATATGAGATAGTATGTCAGGGATGCATGAGAGATATGAGATACGTATGTAGGGATGATGAGAGATATGAGATAGTAGTCAGGGATGATGGAGATATGAGATAGTATGGCAGGGATGATGCGAGATATGAGATAGTATGTAGGGAGATCAGGGATAAGGATAGTGTCGGGATGATGAGATTGAGATAGTATGTCAGGGATGTGAGAGATATGAATAGTATGCATGCACAATTACTGAAAACTACCTGGAACTGCAGACTAGGAAGCAGGAGGTTCCGGGTGCCGCGCCCTGGATTGCGGGCGCTCGGCTGTGAAGAAGGGAAAAGTTTTTGTATTTTCGATTTCGTGACCTAAGAGGATGTGACATGTAAATATCCTATCTATATGGTGATTCTATATGGAATAGTGGACGGGAATAATAATGAGGTGTAACAGACGTGTACCTTATGCTGAATCTTATAGTAAACCGAATAGTACATTTTAATCCACGTCACATCCAGAGACTGCACAAATAATCCCTATGCTGCTTTCTGGTGCATTACAGTATAGTGTGATGTGATGCTTCTATGAGCAAGACCACACGACCCAGCAGGAGCAGGGACAGTCACAGAGAGACAGGAACCACCCGCAGAGGCTGAACGCAGCTCTGGATGTCTAGAGACATAACGCGTGATGATCACAGAATAATTCCCATAATTACCTTGGAGGGCTCCTGCGTTGCGATTGGCTCGATGATTTTGGGAGGACGCTTGCCTGTATTCTTTCTTGTCCTTGCAATCTCTTTCTCGTCTGATAGAATGTCACTGCCGGGAAAACGAAAACAGTCACCACCAGCGCACCCCCGGGCACCCATCATCCGCTCCAAAAGACCAACAGAAAACACGAGAATGTCCAGCAGCAACGAGAAAAAATCCTTAGGAAATATAGGGGGAGGATTTATCATCAAGTGTCGGAGGTAATACTGTCTAATTGCCCAAGGGAACCAATCAACGGCTCAGTTTTCATTTTCTAAACATCTGTGGGAAGATGAAAGCTGAGCCTATTGGTTGCCATGGGCAACTAGAACAGTTTTGCCTCTAAGAGGACTATGATAATCTCCCCCATAGTTTTCTTTATTAAGTCCACATGAGGAACAGCAGTTTAAGAGCAGAAATCAAACCAAAAGCTCACTCCTCCGATGCGTTTCAGGCTAAAACAGACCTTAGGCATTGACATCACACTTTGCTCTAACCAGATGGAGCGCAACCTATGGCACGGTGCCAGAGTGGCACTCAGGCCTTTCTGTGGCACTCAGGCCTTCCCCCAGGACAGATTCACCAAACAAGACCCACATCCCTTAATCTTCTGCAGTCCGAGCAGCTTATGAATGCTGCGCTCAGCGCTATTCTACAGCGACACCTCATTGAGATTACGGGAACTTACAAGTTGAAAGATGAGTGTGAACAAGTGCATTTTGTGGAGGTCCCCTCCTGGACCCACTATTACTCTCCTAACAGAGAGCCCTGCAAGAAGCTACAATGATGGTCTGACATTTGCCCTCCTTCTTTATCAACTGCATATTGGTGGACCCGTCCAAGTGGCATGCCGATACAATAAAGTAAAGAGAAACAATAATTGCCTGCTTAAAATATTTGCACATGGGTAAATAACGTGGTTTTGGTTGATTTTGGGCACTCGGGCTCTAAAAGCGTTCCCCATCACTGTCTCTAGAACAATCCAGAGCTGCTTCCCTTCTGCTGGCGTCACTAGTAAAGCTCTCAGGTGACAGGATCTTCAATGTCTGCACATGCTGCATTGTACCATAGACTATACTTAGTCAAAGGTAAAGGGTATGTTGAACCAGAAACGTGTTAGAGGTGAGCTTGTTTTATTCCTGTTCCTGGCTCTTAAACTGAGTTCTTAGTGGACCTTACTAAATAAGACTAGATTTCTTATAAAAACCTGCACAGTATGACTACTATAATACTGCCCTATGTACAAGATATATACTAATATAATACTGCCCCCTTGTACAGAATATAAACTAATAATATTCCCCCTATGTACCACGAATATAACTACTATAACTATCTGCCCCCATGTACAAGAAATAACTACTAGAATACTGATGCCCCCTATGTACGATATTAACTACTATAATACTGCCCCCTTACATAGTATTATCACTCCCTTATACCGAATATAACTACTATCTACTGCCCCTATGTACATTTACGTACTATTTAAAACGGCCTATTTTTTTTGTACATTTTTTTTATCTACTTCAACTGGCCCCCTATGTACAGAAAGCATAAACTATAATACGCCCCCTATGTACAGGAATCATAACTACTATAATACGCACCCTAGGCTAGTAAGATATAACTATCTATAATATGTCCCCTATGTACGAAAATATCTAATAATTAATCTGCCCCTATGTTAGACTAGAAACGCCTATCGAATATATCTATAATACTGCCCCCTTGCCAAATATTATATTACCATGTACAATATAACTACTATAATACTGCCACCTATCGTACAGAGTTATAACTAATATAATACCCCTCTAGTAAAGATATAACGTACTCATAATACTGAGCCCCTATGTACAGAATATACTACTTAATACTGCCCCTATGTAAAGAATATAACTACTATAATCTCCACCCCTATGTACAGGAATATAAACTACTATAATACTGCCCCTATACAGAATAAACACTATAATACTGCCCACTGATCAAGATTACTATAATACCTGTAAGATATAACTACTATAATACTGCCCATAGTAAGATACATATACCCATACAGAATATAACTACTATAACTTGCTCCCTATGCAAAGAATATATCTATTAACTACGCCCTTGTCAAGCTTAACTAAACGTAATACTGCCCCCTAATGTACAGAATATAAACCTACTATAATACTGCCCTATGTACAAGATACTAACTACTATAATACTGCCCCTATGTACAAGAATGATAACTACTATAAATACTGTCCACCTATGTACAAGGAATATAACTACTGATAATACTGCCCCTATGTACAAGAATATAACTACTATAATACTGCCCTATGTACAAGAATATAACGACTCGTAATACTGCCCTATGTAAGAATATAACTACTATAATACTGCCCCTATGTACAAGGAATATAACTACTATAATACTGCCCCTATTACAAGATATAAATACTATAATACTGCCCCCTATGTACAAGGAATATAACTACTATAATACTGCCCCTATGTACAAGAATTACTACTATAATACTGCCCCTATGTACAAGAATATAACTACTATAATACGCCCCTTGTACAGGAATATAACTACTAAAATACTGTCCCCATGTACAGAATATAATACTACTATATACTGCCCCTATGTAACAGAATATAACTACTATTAAATACTGCCCCCTATGTACAAGAATATAACTACTATATACTACTGCCCTATGTACAAGAATATAAACTACTATAAACTGCCCCCATGTACACGAATATAATACTATAATACTGTCCCCTATGTACAAGATATAACTACATAATACGCCCCTATGTACAAGAAATAATACTATAATACTGCCCCCTATGTACAAGAATATAACTACTATAATATGCCCCCTATGTACAGAAATAACTACTATAATACTGCCCCTATATGTACAGGAATATAACTACTATAATACTGCCCCCTATGTCAAGATATAACTACTATAATACTGCCCTATGTACAAGAAACTATATACCTATCATGAATCTACTATATAATACTGCCCCTATGTACAGGAATATAACAAATACTGGCCCAATGTACAGATATAATAACTATAACTGCCCTTACTACAGAATATACTACTATAATACTGCCCTATGTACAGAATATAACTACTATAATACTGCCCCTACTGTACAGGAAATAACTATATAATACTGCCCTATGTACAAGAATATAACTACTATAATACTGCCCCCTATGTACAGGAATATAACTACATAATACTGCCCCTATGTACAAGAATATAACTACTATATTACTGCCCCTATGACAAGAATATAACTACTATAATACTGCCCTATGTACAGGAAATAACTACATAATAATGCCCCTGTACGGAATAATACTTAATACGCCCTCTCATGTACAAGAATATAAACTACTATAATACTGCCCTATGTACAGGATATAACTACTATAATACTGCCCTATGTACACGAATATAACTACATATACATGCCCCTATGTACAGAATATACACTGTAACTACCTGCCCCTATGTACAAGAATATAACTACTATAAACTGCCCCCTTATGTACAGAATATAACTACTATATACTGCTCCCCTATGCTAAAGAATCCCTAACATACTATTAATACCGGCCCCCTATGTACAGGAATATAACTACATATAACTGGCCCCTATGTACAAGAATATAACACTATAATACTGCCCCTATGTACAAGAATAAACTACTATAATACTGCCCCTATGGACAGGAAATATAACTACTATATACTGCCCCCTATGTACAAGAATATACTACTTATCACTGCCCTATGTACACGAATAAACGACTACGTAATACTGCCCCACTGTACAAGAATATAACTACTATAATCTGCCCCTATGTACAGAAATATAAAATCTACTATAATACTGCCCCCTATGTACAGAATATAACTAACGTTAATACTGCTCCCTATGTACAAGATAAACACTAACTACTGCCCCCTATGTTACAATGTAATAGCAACTACTTAATACTGCCCCCTATGTACAAGAATATACTACTATAATACTGCCCCTATGTACAAGAATATAACTACTATAATACTGCCCCCTATGTACAGGAATATAACTACTATAATACGCCCCCTATGTACAAGAATATAACTTACTTTAATACTGCTCCCTAGTACAAGAATATAACTACTATAATACTGCCCCTATGTAAAGAAATATAACTACTATAATACTGCTCCCTATGTACAAGAATATAATACTATAATACTGCCCCCTATGTACAGGAATGATAACTACTACTAATACTGCCCCTATGTACAGAATATACTCTATAATACTGCCACCTATGTACAAGAATTAGTACTACTAAATACTGCCCCCTATGTACAAGAATATTAACTCTATAATACTGCCCCCTAGTACAGAATAATCCTATAATATACCCCCCTTTACAGGATATAACTCTATAAATAGCCCCCTATGTACAAGAATATAACTACTATAATACTGCCCCTATGTACAAGATAAAATACTATAATACTGCCCCTATGTACAGGAATATAACTACTATAACTGCCCCTAGTCAAGAATATAACTACTATAATACTGCCCCTATGTACAGAATATAACAGGTCTATAATACATGCCCCCTATGTACAGAATATAACTACTAATACTGCCCGCTAGTACAGGAATATAACTACATAAACTGTCCTCTATGTCCAGGATATAACTACTATAATACTGCCCCCGATGTACAGGAATAAACTACTATATATACTGCCCCCTATGTACAGACATATAACTACTATAATACTGCCTACCTATGTACAAAGAATATAACTACTAATAATACTGTATCCCCTATGATACAAGAAATAATAACTACAATTAATACTGCCCCCTACGTTACATAAACGTATAACTACTATAATACTCATCCTATGTACAACGAATATAATACATATAATATGCCCCAGTACAGAATATAACTCTATAATACTGCTCCCTATGTACAGAATAAACTACTATAATACTGCCCCTATGCTACAGGAATATAATACAAATCTGCCCCTATGTACAAGATAATAACTACTATAATACTGCCCCCTATGTACAAGAATAAAACTACTATAATACTGCCCCTATGTACAGGAAAAACTGAATCTATACTGCCCCCATGTACAGAATATAACTACTATAAACTGTCCCCCCTATGTACAAGAATATCACTACTATAATAATGCCCCTATGTACAGAGAATATAACTACTATAATACTGCCCCTATGTACAGGAATATAACTACTATAATAATGACCCCTATGTACAGGAATATAACTACTATAATACTGCCCCTATGTACAGGGAATATAACTACTATAATACCTATGTACAATGAATATAACTATAATACTGCTCCTATGTAACAAGAATATAACTACTATATACTGCCCCTATGTACAAGAATATAACTACTATACTACCGCCCCTATGTACAGGAATATAAACTACTATTATTTACTGCCCCCTCTGTACAAAGAATATAACACATCCCTGACATACTATCTCATATCTCTCATCATCCCTGACATACTATCTCATATCCCTGATCATCCCTGACATACTATCTCATATCCCTGATCATCCCTGACATACTATCTCATATCCCTGATCATCCCTGACCTACTATCTCATATCTCTCATCATCCCTGACATACTATCTCATATCTCTCATCATCCCTGACATACTATCTCATATCCCTCATCATCCCTGACATACTATCTCATATCCCTCATCATCCCTGACATACTATATCACATCTCTCATCATCCCTGACATACTATCTTTATATCCCAGGCCCTGGATCTTTTCTGAGCTCTGAGATAATAATTCTGAGCCCGGCCATTTCTCCCTGACCCCGGAGCTCTTCCTTATCTCCTGGGCAGCTGTGTATCTGCATTATAAAGAGTCAATTTAAATCTTGCTGCCGTAGACTGAATATTAACCAAAAAATCCCAGCGACAGAAGCCAATTACCCGTGCTCCCCCTCCCTGTGTGCTGCCTGTGTGATACAGATGTGCGCAGGCTGTGGCGGGGGAGTCCGGGGATGGACGCTCCTTTGTGTCTCCGTTCCTGCTGTTCAGCAGAAATGATGTGATATGGGCTCAGGGCGATGTAAGGCGCCAGGACGAGGGACATTCCCGATGTGATTGGAAAAAGTTATCTTTCCGTGTCAGAGACGCTCACTGCGGAGATACCCGGAGCGAGATCACAACGTAATGACTCCGCAGCGCCATCGCCCTGCCGTCTACAGCTACCAACAGGATTATGGGAATATTAAAGGTCATTTATAATCAATTAACACTGAATTGATGTGAAGGGGCCACTGATATCTGCATATTACACACAGTGATGCCGACATGTTTAGTACAGGCATGGTGGTGGTCCACTCAAGCTGCATTTGCTGATGCTCATGTAGTACATTCTGGTGGTCGGTCCCTAAAGCTACTGCTGATGCTCATGTAGTACATTATGGTGGTGGGTCCTTCAAGCTGCTGCTGATGCTTCATGGAGTAACATTCATGGTGGTGGTCCCTCAAGCTACTGCTGATGCTGACCATGTAGTACATTCATGGTGGTGGTCTTCAGCTGCTGCTGATGACCTCATGTAGTAAATTTCATTGGTGGTGGTCCCTCCAAGCTAATGCTGAGGCTCAATGTAGTACAATTCATGGGTTGGTGAGTCTTCAAGCTGCCGGTTGTCTCATGTGCGTACATTCATGGTGGTGGATCCCTCAAGTAGATGCTGATGGCTCATGTAGTACATTCAGTGTGGTCCCTCAAGTACTGATGATTGCTCATAGTACATTCATGGTGGTGGTCCTTCCAAAGCTGATGCTGTGGCCTATGTAGTACATTCCTGGTTGGTGGTCCCTCAAGCGGCTGCTGATGCTCAGTAAGTACATGCATGGTGGGTGGTCCCTCAGCTGCTGCTGATGCTCATGTGTACATTCATGGGTGGTCCCTCAAGCTGCTGCTGGCCTCATGGTAGTACATTATGGTGGTGGTCCCTCAAGCTATGCTGAGGCCTCATGTAGTTACATTCATGGTGTGGTCCTCAAGCTGCTGCTGAGGCTCATGTTAGTAAATCATGGTGGTGGTCCCTAAGCTATGCTGATGCTCATGTATTCATTGTTCCAAGGGGTTGCATATAATCTGTACTTCGATGTTCTAGGTAGGGGGTCCTGATCTAGGAACCTCCTCTTCTCTCTAACCTTTGCCAATGACTATGTCTATCTATCTGTTTTTATCGGTTTCTGGCTAGACATAAACAAAGGTTAATTACACGGCACGGTTAGGCCGAATATAATGAGTGGATCTTCATCCTGCCCCTTCCAGGTAATAGTTGACCCTCATACATAAAATATTCACAGGCGGTTCCTATGGGGATCACAGATCTTCAGATTTACCCCCTTGGCTCCTCTTAACTCGTCTTTCCATGAAACATTAGTAAGGACAACCAATACGCGGGCCCTGCCAAAAGATACGCCTCGGCCTGACATTGAAAACGGGAACAAATCGGGGGCTCTGGGACTGGACTATTTAAGTAAGGGGTCAGGATCTCTGCCTAATTAATCCCATAGCGGCCTTCATAATGAGTTCACAAAGCCTTCGACGATCGGAGAGGGTGAGGGGTCACTATTAGCATGCGGAGGGGTTGTAGACGAAACCCTCACTCCATACTTCCCGTCTCTCTGAGTTTCGTTCCTTTAGACATGGAGTCTAAATAGGGATCATTACCATAAGTCATGGTACGGGTTGGGGTTTTATGATAAAGCGATACACCCTCCAACTACCGCTTCTCATTGTGGGAGAGAAGAGACAGGCATGCCTCGTGGAAACAAGTATGCAAATTAGATCACCCTTCAGAAAAAAAAGGATCTCCAGTGCACCTAGAGGGAAACAAAATACTAGTATGTCCAGAACCCGTAAAAAATCACTTAGATTTTCTAAATCGAGAGTGAAAGCGGTGTCCACTATGTATCAGGAGGGCTCCTCAACACTAAATGATCATAGAGACTTAGGCCATAAAGACTCAAAGGCCGAAAGTTTTAACTTTAAATAGAATTTCGAAGTGTTTGGATTTGCTCGCAGCCCACGGCCCGCAGGCCAAAAACGGTTATTACCGACAGTCTTTTATATTTTTTGGTTATTGAAATGATCCTGTTGGTCTGTTCATGACCAAAACTACTTAGAATATCCTGATAGGGTTTCAAGTTTTTTGTCAATCTTAGTTTGACACCACCAAGGGCCCTCTTTAAGTTCTAATCACTACATACATATTGCTATACATATATCGTCGTACTACTTATAGGTATATAGCTGTGCTTTTAGTCTTTTATACAAGCATGAAGGGGAAATACCTAGTATATGGGAGAAATTGCAGGGATAGATTTAAGCGCTAGCCGGCCACCATTGACATCCTGATCACACGCAGACATATAGTAGAAAAAGTAATGAGAGGAAGTCAACTGGAGTGTTCCCATTTTCTTTTCTGGAGTATCTGACTGTGTCCCCTCTAGACAATCCCGCACGGTTAGCGCAAGCCCCGTAACAATTAAGCTGATTACAAAGGGCGCATTTACTAAGGGTCCCGATGCGCGCAAACTTTTCGTAACGGTTTATCTGCACATTTATTTCCGATTTGCCCTGAATGTTCCCAGGGATTTGTGGGGCAGGGGCGAAGGACGATCGTATTTTGAGTCCGCACCGTCGAATGCTGGCTTTGCACAACCACCCGGGGGGGGGGCAGTGGGGGAGTTGTGGGCCGTCAGACAACCCGGAAGTAAATTCTCGGGAATGAGAGAAGCAGACCAGAGCAGAATTTAAAAAATTTGTGGTTGCAAGATCAGCACTTAGGAGCACGACAAACCGAATGGAGAAGGTACCCACGTAGGACGTGTGGCGAACACCAGATAGCTGAGGTGCGAGCCGTATGAAACATCCGGGAAGAGAAAATAAAATCTCTGACGGCGACGGCAGGGTACGAGTGCGTGTGAGACAGGCCGTGGAATGGCCAAAGCACAATCCTCGTGGGAACGCCCACACCCACCGGGGGTAAGTCCCATGTTGATCCAAGCAGTCGGTCCTGCTCTAATGGTAAAGAGTGCTCAGTTTCACCTGCAGTGACACCGGGAAGGGAGGAAGCCAAAAGTGCCAAGACGTATTACACTGTCCATTAGCTAATGTGAATAGCGTAGTTGGGTTAGAGTGGTAAGACCAGGAGTGATTGGTACCTACCAGAAGGAGGCGTGTTCGGGTAACCGCTCTACACTAATCCATGAATGAAAATTAAGCATTTTAACTCACTAAAGTGGTTTTTAATGAGGCATGAGAGAGAAGACATTATAGGTCAACCTGAGTGGATTTGTGACATCACGCTAAGCGCTGGGAAGCAAGCCCATTATCTGTAGGAATGGGGGGGTCAAGGCCTTTAATCTATATGCACCTCTCCAGCCAGTAAGAGAACACAAGCACGACACTCCACGCGTTTCCCTTCTTTTACTCATTAGGACACAACACATTACAGATCACTAAATGCGTGAAAATGATTTTCTCTCCTAAAACTATAAAAGTCGTTATCCTGGAAAATAAATTGCTATTAACACCCCCCCCCCACTCCGGACCCTCACTGCTGGCACCGGAATCAGGAGCCCATTAGCTATTGATGTATCTTCTACGGGATCGGCGCGTTAACAAGGATTTTCTGTCCCTTTGAATGAATGAATGCATATGCATTGAGTGATGTCTATGGTGACAACCGGCCGTGATCCGCTTGTCCTAGATGTCCGCAATGATGAAGGGGATTGTGAGATCAGATGGGCACGAGAGGGATGGGGGTTATATAGAATATCGGATGGATTGATGCCATGTGGTTAGGTCGATCCTATAGGACAATGGGGAATTCATTTACTAAGGGCCAACGAATCGCGTTTTTTTTAGGCGAGGGTTTACACGCAAGTATAAGTTTGACATATCACATGTTTGAACAGACGAATTGTTCTGTAGATGAGCAGGGATGTGTCTTTGCACTTTTGCAGGACTGCGATACGAGAAGATTGTGGGCACACGTGTGAATAAAAAACTGCCACGTGAAATCGGGGGGGTCGTGGCCGGAACGAGAGAACCCGACAGGATTCGAGTGAAGAAGACACGTGCTGCATTAACAAAAAAAGGGACGGGCAGAAAAGGTTCGCGAAACACGATTACCTCCGGAGATACGTCATATGGAGAGGAAGAGGTAGGGGTCAGGGCAGGAAATTCCGAAGAGGGAACATCGACGAGCGACGACAAGGCTGGGGAACGGATCGGAGGAAAGCTAGGAGGAATAGCGCGTAAGACACGAAGTCCACACGAATCGAGAAGGCGCAACGCGGAGATGCGATATCGGAACGGGTAAGGGCGTAAATCTGCCACCAATGACATACAGAACAGTCGTGCCCTATGTTTTGGGGATTATAAGAGGACGACCTGCAGTACGCCTCTAGGCGGGATTGGATTGGTGTAGGGATTTTGGTGGAATCTTCGGGCCATTATACTTTATAGGTAGAAAAAGACTGTAGGTTCCAGTAAATCTTTAGTTTGAACTTACACATCTAAAGTTCTAGACCTGTCTTAAGGATGTGACCGCTAAGAAGCTGAGTCGTGACATTAATTCCCTCAGAGTTGGATAAGGGTCTTGTGATAGTCTGCAGCACTGGGAAACCAGGCCAGCAATTGCAGAGGAAGAATTGGGGGTGTGTGCTCCTGGCTTTGTGTCCTCATTCATGCCCGAGTCCTGTGCCCACCATTCACTTCTAGTGGGACTCTGAGACAATAGTAGTGACTGGAGAGAGAGGGAGTCACGAAGCAGCACTGTGCCACTGTATTACAAGTGTTTTATCAGGGAAGTATAGGTTCCTTCGCGCACATCCCAGATGGGCGGTCCATTGGTTAAAGAATAAGTGTCGGGTTATGAGAACGAGCCATGGGGCCGCGGGCTGTATGACAATCATGGCTGAATACATTCTAATTATTTGATGGGTTTATACAACGGGTTCACTTGGTTACTCCTAGAATCGAGCCTGTGTGGAAAGGAGGGCGCCCTGGGCCTTTAGTCTACTTTTAGATCTGGCAGTTTGAGGGACCATTGGGAGCCCTAGAAGCACCGGGTGATAAGTACTAATTATCCGGTACTCGTTTTGAGACTCTGAGTATTTCAATGGACTCTTTTATCTCACATGCCTTGTCGAACTCATTAACATGTGGTGTTAACAGGTGGTCTATGGGCCCCTGGCAACCGGTGGCCATATCCGTTGTCAGCCGCGACCCCCCACACCCCGCCTACATTCTATACACATCTACTATAGGATTTGCCTGGCACAACCCTTTAATATGCACAACAGAGATCTCCAAACAATTTTCAAAACGACTACGCTCAATTTGCTTCCCCCTCTAACTTGCCCCAAAATCCACGACCGGGGGGAAAGTCAGCATACCCTAGACTGGGGCTCTCAGGTTCTGAGATAGACTTTAATCCTACGTAAATGTCTGAAGCCGTCCCTGATCTTTCTTTTGTGTCCTGTCATCTTCCAAATGGCTCCATTATCCCCAGTTCGTTTGTAGAGTGTTTATTACCACCATTGCTTACTAGGTGCCTGTGGTGGTTGTGATAGTGATCAGACCGTGGTGGGTCAGTGGAACGTTTTCTTGTGGCACAATCCCGTATGGTGGAACATACACCATGATTCAGTATGTTCAAAATCCATATCTGACCTTTCTTTCCTTTCTATGGGACCGAACCTCAATCATAGAAGCTAGCAGATTCACTCCCGACTAGTAAATGGTATAATCATTGTACACTTGCTATAAAGATGTAATATCATCGCCTGTAGTGTGGGCACACTAGAAACACAATCTTTGTGGTAATATTAAAGGGGAGGATTATCACCCTTGTAAAATGAAACCAGTAACATGTGGTGTTCCAGTGTGAAGCGGTTCGGGTTGATGGTTTTTTTTTCTTCAAGAGGGTAGGGGCTTAATATTAAGGGGTAGGTTCTTTTTGGATAAAAAGGGTAAATAGTCATACACGTCCACATCTGAGGTTATGCTCTGGGTTAGTTTGGCTAGTTTACAAAAATACCTAACTTGGTTCTTCCCTCCATGATTAGCCAGTGCTTACAGTTGTTCTTCCAGAGCGTGGAGAGTGATCGTGTGCACAGATACTCTATTATACATATAGATGGATAGTATGCTGTTATAGGACAAAGTCCCTCTTACTTGCCCCCGCGTACACACCGCTCATTAGGGCAGGCACTAACCCTCGTACCTTGAAGGATTATTGGCGAGGGACCTCTCCTCCGTGTTCGCATTAGATTGTTCCCGCAAACTCGCTGCTAGCTGGAACGGTTACATGACGCTGACAAGCATCTGGCCTCCTTCCCAAATCTCTGGGGCCTTCTTTCTGCAAGGAGGCTGGGCGCGGCTCAGAAAATCCTCTTCCTTTGCCCAGGGATGAAGTATGGTCACAAATTGTCACGTTTGTCCTGCTCTGGTCTCACCGCACCCAAAGCAGCAAGTTCCCCCCGGCAGTGTAACAGGAGCATGATAGTAATCGGCAAGCATCAAGCCTACCCTCCGATAACTGACGACGCTTGATGATGCTATGGCGCAGTGGAGAATCGGTGGACTCGGTTGGAGTCAATAGGAGACTGGTAGTTCTTTAGGGCTACGAGCGGCGTGGGGCAGCTGCACAAAGACTCTCGGGCAACCTGTCAGAAAGGCGTCCGGGAGGCACAAACGAGACGACGAGGACAAGACAGGTTCAACGAAGACTACAGCTCGCACACGCAGCAAGAATGATCGCCAGACAGTATTGCGTAAAATGCAGCTGGGTCTACACCGCACAACGAGATGAGAGGAGCGACCACTGGGCACGGCGAGACGTGAGGGGGAAAACCCCCACCCCAGGATGGCTCCCGTGTGGATATATTATGGGTGGCTTGGCTTTGTCCCTTGGTGGAGGGATGGGTCGACTTTAGCCTTTCATACTGGGTTTCTCACCTCCCACTAGGATGCACCCTCGACGTTACAGTTCGCTGATTGTCCGAGTATACATCTTCCATTTGCCTTAATCTTGTATAGGGAATCCCAGGGTCCAGTGGGATTACGAGTGACCCCCACAACATGACTTTTTAAATAAGATCTGCCACTGCCTGTAAATGAATTAGCTTTTTTGTAGTGGGAAGACTAATGTTACGTCTACAGTTAATCCACACCTAAAATATGATATTGTTTTAGTTGCAATACCACTTCCGAACCACAAGGGTGTGCTGTAGGAGACACCCGAAAAAGGACACAAAAAACAGCCAAGCAACTCAAAGTAAGGCAAAGTGATTAACCGTAAATATAGCTGAATTACATCCATAAGCTCTGAGCAATGATTCCGGGGTTTTAACAATAGGCAAATGGTTTTATATCAATTTAGTAAGAGGAACGATAGTGAAGTTAAAGATCCTGAAGAATCAAACAACGTGCTTTGCACCAATCCAATAAAACACAACTTGTTGGAAGGACCTTGTCAAAATTTATGAGATCTCAACAGAATACAGACATCCGTGAGGTCTATCCGCTATCCGACACCTGGGTCCTACATCCTGGAAGGATCCTAATCAACCTGAGGTCCTAAACAGCCTGATGGGTCCCCATAAGGCAACCTCCTGAGGTCCTACAATCCTGAGGGTCACGGCCCTGAGGTCCTACAACCTGGGTCTCACCTGAGGTCCTACATACTGAGGCTGCACACTGATAGGACATGGAGACCTTAGAGGAAACCCATCATCAGAATCCATCATGACGAACAGAACGACAATTATCTCATAGAATCCAGACACATGACTGTGGTTATCTTACTTTATGTGTTAAACCATCCTGCCTCCTTCCTTCTACAACTAATTTTAAATTATGCAATGAGGCCTGGACGGGCTCGGGGGGAGTAACAGAGCATCCTCCGAGCATGTGGCTTCCAGAGGTTGACTACAGTGTACTTCTGCACAGTGTATACAGCCTGTTGCAAGGCTACAGCACACTAAAGGGGCTTTAGTAAGCTCTCGAGCCCTTCTGGATCAGTAGATCATAATTTTACAAAGATTGTTCTTACCCATGGAGAGGGCGAGGTGTATGGATATAACAGAGATAAGAAGTATCACCACAGTAAACCCGGTGCACATGGACCTATGGCAGTATATGTCTCCGGTTCATCATGGAGGATTTTGAAGGATACTTTCCTGTTAAAAAATGGTAAAGGATAAGTGTGAATGTATGAATTGTAGCCGACTGTCCGATCCGTGCACACCTCCTTTCCTCACTGTGATTATACGTTTCGTTGTATCCTGTGCGGGTCTGTTCTCTGGATTTGACGGCTTGGACGGTGGGTCCTGACACTACCTGTGCCCTGACGCGCTAAACCTTGTCTATTTTCTAGCCGCTCGCGTCCGGGATGACATTTTGCGCCTGTGGCCTCTTATCCAGCGTCTTTGTCAATAGAACCTGGGAATACTTGGAGGATTTTGTGTAAAGTCATAAGGTCTACCCCGCGATGAAATGTGTTTAGAAGCGCGTTCCATACACTAGTAAGGGGTGGAGCCGCTATGTCTGGGTGTTGTACGGAGATACCCGGAGCGAGATCACAACGTAATGACTCCGCAGCGCCATCGCCCTGCCGTCTACAGCTACCAACAGGATTATGGGAATAATAATCAATTAACACTAAGTTGATGTGCGGGGGCCACTGACATCTGCATATTACACACAGCAGACATAGCGCTCCACCCCTCAGCTCTAATAGTGTATGGAACCGCTCTACACATTGCATTCGGGGGGGGGAGATCCTATTGATTTTTACAAAATCCTCCAATATTACCAGGTTCTATGACAAAATGTGGGATAAGGAGGCCCACAGGGGTCAAATGTCATCGGAGGAGGCGGCTAGAAAATAGACAGGTTAGGGTCAGGGCAGGTAGTGGTCAGGGACAGTCCAAGGTCAAATCAGAAGCCAGAAGTACAGGTAGCAAGAAACGTATAATTCCCAGTAGGGAAAGGAGGTGTGCACGGATCGGACAGTGGTACAGTTCATACATTCACACTTATCCTTTACATTTTTTAAAGGAAATCTATCTTCAAAATCCATCCTGATAAACCAGGGACATATACTCATAGGTCCAGGCACCGTGACTGTGGTGATCTTCTTACATTTGTTATCCATACCCTCCCTCCATCTAAAGACATCTTTTAAAATTATGCTAATGATCCAGAAGGGCTCTTAGAGCTTTACCAAAGCCCTTATGTGCTGTAGCTTCACAGGCTGTTACACTGTGCAGAAGTACATTGTAGCAACCTCTGAAGCCACAGCTCGGAGGAGCTCTGTTAACTTCCACTGAATTGATGTGAAGGGGCCACTGATATCTGCATATTACACACAGCAGACATAGCGCTCCACCCCTGTAATAGTGTATGGAACCGCTCTACACATTGCATTCGGGGGGTGAGATCCTATTGACTTTTACAAAATCCTCCAATATTACCAGGTTCTATGACAAGACGTGGGATAAGGAGGCCCACAGGGGTCAAATGTCATCGGAGGAGGCGGCTAGAAAATAGACAGGTTAGGGTCAGGGCAGGTAGTGGTCAGGGACAGTCCAAGGTCAAATCAGAAGCCAGAAGTACAGGTAGCAAGAAACGTATAATTCCCAGTAGGGAAAGGAGGTGTGCACGGATCGGACAGTGGTACAATTCATACATTCACACTTATCCTTTACATTTTTTAAAGGAAATCTATCTTCAAATCCATCATGATAAACCAGGGACATATACTCATAGGTCCATGCACCGGGACTGTGGTGATCTTCTTACATTTGTTATCCATACCCTCCCTCCATCTAAAGACATCTTTTAAAATTATGCTAATGATCCAGAAGGGCTCTTAGAGCTTTACCAAAGCCCTTATGTGCTGTAGCTTCACAGGCTGTTACACTGTGCAGAAGTACATTGTAGCAACCTCTGAAGCCACAGCTCGGAGGAGCTCTGTTAACTTCCCCCAGAGCCCTCCAGGCTCATTAGCATAATTTTAAAAGTTAGTTGTAGAAGGAAGGAGGCATGGATGACACATATAAGAAGATACCACAGTCATGGTGTCTGGATCTAGGAGTAAGTGTCGCTGGTTTATCATGATGGATTCTGATGATGGGTTTCCTCTAAGGTCTGCCACGTGTGCACCTCAGGATGTAGGACCTCAGGGTGTAGGACCTCAGGGTGTAGGACCTCAGGGTGTAGGACCTCAGGATGTAGGACCTCAGGATGTAGGACCTCAGGATGTAGGACCTCCAGGTGTAGGACCTCAGGATGTAGGACCTCCAGGTGTAGGACCTCAGGGTGTAGGACCTCAGGATGTGGTCTGTTGAGATCTCATAAATTTTGACAAAGTCCTCCAACAAGTTTGTGTTTATTGGATGGTAGCACAGTTTTGACCCAGTAGTTTACTTCAGCTATCGTTCCTCTTACTAAATTGATATAACATTTGCTATTGTTAAAACCCCGGAATCATTGTCAGAGCTTATGGTTGAATTTCAGCTAATAATGTACGGTAATCACATTTGCCTTACTTTGATTTGCTTTGCTGTTGTTTTTGTGTCTTTCGGCTTCCCTACAGCACACCTTGTGGTTCGGAGGGGTATTGCAACTAAAACATATCCATATTTTATGTGATTATACTGTAGAAGTACATTAGTCTTCCCACTACAGCTAATTCATTACAAGGCGAGTGGCAGATCTGATATTAGAAAAGTTATGTTTGGGGGTCACTGTAATACACGGACCCTGAGGATTCCTATACAGATTAAGGCACATGGAGAGATACAGGAACTCCGAACCCTGTAAGTCATGGTGAATCCTAGTGGGAGGTGGAGAAACCCAGTATGAAAGGATAAAGTGAGCCCCATCCTCCACCAAGGGACAAAGCCAAGCCACCCATAAATATAAGCCACGGACGCCCCTGGTGGTCCACGTCTCGCCTTGCCAGTGGCGCTTCTCCTTACTCGGGTGTAGACCCAGCTGCTTACGCTAAATACTGTGCCGATCATTCTTGTCTGCGTTGCGATGACTGTATTTGTGCTTCCCTCGTCTGCTAACCGTCTGTTTGTGTCTGTGTCCCGCGCCTTTTCTGCACAGGTGCCCGAGAGTCTTTGTGCCAGCTCGCCCACGCTCTGTAGCCCTACAGAATACCAGTCTCCTATTGACTCCACCCGTAGTCCACCGCTCCCGCGCCATAGCATCATCAAGCGTCGCAGTATGAGGGTAAGGCTTGCATGCTTGCCGATACTATCCTGCTCTGTTACCTGCCGGGGGAACTTGCTTTGGGTGCGGAGACCAAGAGCAGGACAATACGTGACCACATTGTTACACTTTTCATTCCTCGGAAAGGAAGAGGATTTTCTGAAGCCGAGCAGTCGAGAAGAAGCCCAGAAGATTTGGGAGAAGGAACGGGCCAAGATGCTGCAGGTCATGAACCGTCAGCAGCAGCAGATGCTGGAGGACAATAAATGGCTGAAACAGGAGGAGAGGTCCCTCGCCAATAACCTCAAGGTAAGGAGGCGGGTAGTGTAGCCTTAAAGGGAGTGTGCCATAACAGACACTTATCCACTATATGTAGTATCTGGTGACTACAGATCACCTACGGCACTGTAAAGCACTGCTAAGCATGGAAAATGTGGAAGAACAAAGTTAGGATTTTTGTAGAACTAGCCAAACACCCTCAATGAAACCTCAGATGTGGACTGTATGACTATTTACCTTGTCTCTCCAAAAATAAGACCTACCCCATATATAAGCCCTACCCTGAAAAAAAAAAAACCCTGAACCGCTCACCTGGAAACACTTCTGGTTTCATTTTAAAGAGGAGAATCTCCCCTTTAATATTACACAAGGATTGTGTTTCTAGGTGCCACATAACCGGAGATATACAATCTTATACAATGTACAATGATTATACAATGTTACAGTCGGGAGTGTAATCTGTAGCATGATTGAGGGTGGTCCCATAGAAGGAAAGAAAGGTCAGGGATATTGGATTTAAACATACTGCATCTATGGTGTATGTCCACCTTAAAGGGATTGTGCCACAAGAGAAACGTATCCACTGACCACCACGTCTGATCACTATCAACCACCTACAATGGTCCTAGTAAAGCAATGGTGGAATAACACTACAAAAGACTGGGGAGAATGGAAAATTTGGAAGATGAAGGAACAAAAGAAAGATCAGGAGGCTTCAGAATTTACGTAGAAAAAGTTATCTTATAACCTGAGAGCCCCATCTAGGGTAGTAGACTTTCCCCTGATGTTTGGGGCAATGTTGAGGCAAATTTGAGTAGTCGGTTTGAAATTGTTTGAGAGATCTAAGTTGTTCATACTAAAGGGATTGTGCCACAATACTAGTAGTTGATGGTAATGTAGGCGGTTTGGGTGGTCGCCCGGGGCCCAAGGTTGCCAGTGGGGCCCATAGCCACCTGAACCACTCACAATGTTTGATACCGGCATGTAGAGATAATAAAGAGCCATGAAATCCTCAAGCTCTCAACACATATATATATATATACAAAGGTGCTTCTAGGGCCTCCCAAGGTCCTCAAACTGCAGATCTAAAAGTAGACAAAAGGGCGCCCTCCTTTCCCACATGGCTCGATTCTAGGAGGATAACAAGGAAGTTAATACCATCAAATAATTAGACTTGTAATAAGCCATGATTGTCATACAGCCCAGGCCCATGGCCGTCTAAACCCGACACTTATTCTTTAACCAATGGGACCCCATAGTGATGGGGCGAAGGAACCTATATTCCCTGATAAACCCACTTGTATACAGGGCACAGGTGCGTGACCTCCTCTCCCATCACTACTTTGTCTCAGACGTCCCATAGTAGTGAATGGGGCACAGGCTGGCATGAATGAGACACAACAGGGAGCACACAACCCCCAATTCTTCCTGAATGCTGGGGGTTCCCAGTGCTCAGACTTCACACACTTGTACCATCTCCTATGGGCAGACAAGCATCTATGGTGGCACATTCCCTTTAAGAAGGTCATAGACTTTAGATGTGGTAAGTTCTAAACAAAGATCCTGGACCCTAAGTCTTATTTTACCTATAAAGATAGATGGCCAGAAAATCCCACCAAAATCCCTACACAATCCCTGCCTAGAGGCGACTGCAGTCGTCCTTTATCCCAACACTAGGGCAGGAGGTTCTGTAGTCATTGGGGCAGATTTACTTACCCGGTCCATTCGCGATCCAGCGGCGCCTTCTCTGCGGTGGATTCGGGTCTTCCGGCGATTCACTAAGGCATTTCCTCCGACGTCCACCAGGTGTCGCTGCTGCGCTGAAGTTCCTCGGAATTTACTGAACTTCACCAAGCCGATCCGAGTGAAGGTAAGCGCGTGTTCAGCGACACTTTTTTTTTTTTTAAATGCAGCAGTTTCTCCGAATCCGTCGGGTTTTCGTTCGGCCACGCCCCCCGATTTCCATCGCGTGCATGCCAGCGCTGATGCGCCACAATCCGATCGCGTGCGGCAAAAACCCGGGGCAATACAGGGAAAATCGGCGCAAAACGGAAATATTCGGGTAACCCGCCGTAAAAACGCGATTCGGGCCCTTAGTAAATGATCCCCATTGTCTATAGGATCGACCTACCCCATGCAGCAATCCATCCGATCATTCATCATACTCCCCGCATCCTCGTCCCTCTGATCTCACAATCCCTGTCATCATTGCGGTACATCTAGGACAAGCGATCACGGCCGGGGTGTCCCCATAGACCTCACGCCATCAGATGATGCATTCATTCAAAGGGACAGAAAATCACTTGTTAACGCGCCGATCCCGTAGAATAGATACATCAATAAGCTAATGGGCTCTCTGATCCGGCTGCCAGCAGTGAGGTCCGGAGGGGGGGGGGTGTTAATAGCATTTATTTTCCAGGAATAACGACTTTTAGACTTTTAGGAGAAAATCGTTTTTCAGCATTTAGTGATCTGTAATGTGTTGTGTCCTAATGAGTAAAAGAAGGGAACGCGAGTGTCGGTGCTTTGTGCTTTCTATTACTGGCTGGATGAGGTGCACTCATAGAGTTAATAGGCCTTGACCCCCTCCATTCCTACAGATAATGGGCTTCTTCCCAGCGCTTAGCCGTGATGTCACAATCACTCAGGTCTAGGCCTATAATGTCTTCTCTTCTCATGCCTCTTAAAAACCCTTTAATGAGTTAAAATCTAATTTTCATTCATTGGATTAGTGTAGAGCGGTTACACAGAACACGCCTCCTTCTGGAGGACCAATCCCGTCCTGTCTTACCAAAACTACCCATTCATTAGAATGGACCCAGTGTAATACTCTATTTGGCCAGCGGTGTCACTGCAGGGAAAACTGAAGACTCTTTCCATAGAGTACAGCCGACTGCTTGGGATCAAGGACACTTTGGGGCACATTTACTTACCCGGTCCAGCCAGGATCCAGTGGCGCGTTCTCCAGCGAGGATTCGGGTTCTGCCGGGATTCACTAAGGCCTGTGCACCCGGTATCCTGCAGGTGTTGTTGCTGCGCCAAGGTCCGCCGGAGTTCACCTTCTTCTTCCCGGTGCGTGTAAGTGCTGATCTTGCAACACAAATTATTTTTTAAATTCTGCGGTTTTTCCGAATCCTTCGGGTTGTCTGACGGCCACACAACCCCCCCCCCCCGAGGTCGTGTGAAAGCCAGCATCGATGCGCCAAAATACGATCGCGTGCCCCAAAATCCCTGGGCAATTCAGGGCAAATCGGAAATCGTCAGGAAAACCGACGAAAGTGCGCGATCGGGACCCTTAGTAAATGCGCCCCTTTGTAATCAGCTTAATGTTACAGGGGCTCGCTAACAAGTGGGGATTGTCTGAAGGGGACAGTCAGGCAGTATACAGCAAAGAAAATGGGACATCCAGTGACTTCGCTAATTCTTTGTATATATTCTGCGATTGTGCTCAGGAAGTCAAATGGTGAGGTAGACTGAATCCATATCCCTGCAATATATACTAGGAATGGGCGTAAAAAAAATAAAAGCAACATATATTATATAAGTATTACAGGAGTATATGTATGCAATTAGTACTGTAGAGTTAGAACTTAAAGAGGGGGTGTCAAATATAGAGGAAAAAAAACATAAACCCTATCAGGATATTTAGAGTTTTGTCATGAACAGCCAACAGGATTTCAATAAAAAAATAAAAACTGTAATACCTTTTTTGGCCTGCGGGGGTGCTGCAGCAAAGTCAAGCACTTGAAATTCTTTAACAGCTTAAAACTTCGGCTTATGAGTCTTTATGGCCTAAGTCTCTATGATCAGTTTAGTGTTAGAGGAGCCTCCTAATACATAGTGGACACTGCTTTCACTCGCTATTAGAAAATCTAGTGATTACGGGTTCTGGACATACTAGTATTTCCCTCTAGGTGGCACTGGAGAGTCCTTTTTTCTTCTGAAGGTGATCTAATTTGCATACTTGTTTCCCACGAGGCATTGCTGTCTCTCCACAATGAGAAGCGGTAGTTGGAGGGGGTATAGCTTTATCATAAAACCCACCCGTAGCCATGACTATGATGGTAATGATCACCTATTAGACTCCATGTATAAAGGAAAGAAGACTCAGAGACGGGAAGTAGTGGAGTGAAGGGTTTCGGCTACACCCGCCGCATGCTAATAGTGACCCCTCACCCTCCGCGGATCGGGAAGGCTTTGTGAAGCTCAGTATGGAGGCGCTATGGCTGATTAATTAGGCAGAAGATCCTGACCCCTTACTTAAATATTCCAGGTCCCCAGTGCCCCCGATTGTTCCTCTTCATGTCAGGCCGAGGCGTAGATGGAGGCCCACGTAATTGGTTGTCCGTCTAATGTTTCATGGAAAGACGAGTTAAAGGAGCCAAGGGGGGTAAACCTGAAGATCTGTGATCCCCATAGGAACCGCCTGCTGAATATTTTATGTATGAGGGTCAACTATGACCTGGAAGGGGGCAGGATGAAAATCCAGTCATTATTTTGGGCCGAACCGTGCCGGGAATTTTAACGTTGTTGGAGGCGAGACAGAAACCGATAAAAACAGATAGATAGACATAGTCATTGGCAAAGGTTATAGAGAAGAGGAGGTTCCTAGATCAGGACCCCCCTACCTAGAACATCAAGCTACAGATTATATGGCACCCATTGGAACAATGTACTACATGAGCATCAGCAGTAGCTTGAGGGACCACCACCATGAATGTACTACATGAGCCTCAGCAGCAGCTTGAAGGACCACCACCATGAATGTACTACATGAGCCTAGCGTAGCTTGAAGGACCCACCACCATGAATGTACTACAGAGCATCAGCAGCAGCTTGAGGGACCACCACCATGAATGTACTACATGAGCATCAGCAGCAGTTGAGGACCACCACCATGAATGTACTACATGAGCATCAGCAGCAAGCTTGAGGGACCACCACCATGAATGTACTACATGAGCATCAGCAGCAGCTTGAAGACCACCACCATGAAGTACTACATGAGCATCAGCATAGCTGAGGGACCACCACCATGCATGTACTACATGAGCATCAGCAGTCAGCTTGAGGGGACCACCACCATGATGTACTAATGAGCAGCAAAACATCTAGGCATTACCCCCAATGCAAGTGTACAAAATACAATGACATCGCATAGCCTTAGGGAGCTTCCCCCAATTAACCTACATGAGCATCGCACCCCGCACTTGGGCGCCCCCATGTAATGTACTGCCGAACGCAGTAGTTACCTCACCCGGTTATCAGCACGAAGTTGAGACCCCCCTGTATGCTTGCCGACATGACCATCCACAAAGCTCTGATGATCACCACCCGCTATACAGATGATCACCGAGCTTGAACCCACAGGATACTGCAGCAGCATGCTTAGCCCACCTGAATATACAGCTCACACACATAAGGACCACCCCCATGTCCTACAGACCACAGCAGCAGCTTAGCCTCACCCCCTAACTGTATACATGGCACTTCGCACTATAGGACCACCACATGATACTTTTACGACATGAGCGCACTGTGGTACCTCACAGCCATGACTCAACACCTCAATTCATGACCACTACCATGAAGACTACTGAGCAGCAGCTCGGAGCAACACCATAGATACCTCAACTAATCAGAACGCTAGCCACACCTCATAATGTATACTGAGTCTTCCCCGAGGAGACTACCGCCGATGACAGCATCCACAGCTGGCTACCCCATGCCCAATGTTCTCAGTCCATCAGCAACACTCCAAGACCTCATCCGCCTGATTATATTACTAACATCAGCTGCGAACACATGAATCGGATCAAGCAGATTGCACCCAATAATCAAATGCAGCCCAGCCAGCACATCAGCTTGAAGGCCAACACCACCATGCATTACACAAGCCAGCTAGACCACCCTATTTACTGAGGGATTAGCTTGAGAACACCTGAATGTTACCATGAGTCCAGCGCTGAAGTACCACACCATCAATGACACATGACTCAGCTGGACCCACCCACGAAACTCATACATGAGCTCATCAGAAGCTTAGACCACCCACCTACATGTACGACCAAATAGCAGGCTGAAGGCCCCCATGTGTCTACAGGTACTTAGGACCACCACCATGATTATACATGCACAGAGCAGAGGCAACATGAATGTACTAGCAGCAAGAGCTTGAGGACACACTGGAATGTACATGGCACTCACATAGACCACACCGAATGTACAAATAGTCACTTAGACAATGAAGTTCATCAGCAGCGTAGTGCGGCCCCAATATGGCAAGGCGAGCGGCACCACCATGAATGTACTACATGAGCATCGCAGGGACACCATAAGACACTATGAGCACAGATTGAGGGACCACCACATGAAGTAAAGCATGAGCATCAGCGCAAGCTTGAGGACCACCACAGGAAGTAATACATGAAGTCAGCAGGAGGCTTGAAGGACCACCAACATGAATGTAAACATAGGCATAGCAGCCGAGCTTGAGGGACCACCACCATGAAGTATACTGAGGCATACACAGCTTGAGGGACCACCACCATGAAGAATACATGAGCATAGCAGTCAGCTTGAGGGACCCACACATGAATGTATGATAATGAGCATAGCAGCACTTTGAGGACCACACCTGAATGTACTACAGAGCATCAGCAGTAGCGAGGACCACCACCATGAATGTACTGCGCAGACTAGGCACACTGAATGCTCATGACACGCAGAAGATTGAGGGACACCACCATGATGTATACATGAGCATGCCAGCATTGAGGACACCACCATGAATGTAATACATGAGCTGCTAGCTTGAGGGACCGGCCCCCCACCCAGAATGTACTACAGAGCACTAGCAGCGCTTGAGGGACCACCACATGAATGTACAATGAGCACGTCAGCCATGCTTGAGGGGACACACCAGGAATGTATATGGACTCAGCGAGCATGCAGATGAAGACCACACCCATGAGATGTACGACATGAAGCACAGCAGCTTACTTGAGGGACACACCACCATGAATGTCTGACATGAGCATCAGCATTGAGGACCAGCATTGAAGTAACAGGGACGCGGAGACCACCAATGATGTACTACATGAGCATCAGCAAGCAGCTGAAGGACACACCACCATGAATGACTACATGAGCATCAGCACCAGCTTGAGGACCACCATGGACTGTAACTACATGAGCACAGCACGCAGCTTGAAGGGACTCACCACCATGGAATGTAACATTGAGCGTCAGCTAGCTTGAAGGACCACACACATGATGTACTACCTGAGCAGTCAGCGCAGTTGAGGGACACCACCACTGAAGTGGACTACTGAGCATCAAGCAGGCTTGAGGGACACACACCATGAATGTACTACATGGGCAGATCAGCAGCTAGCTGAAGGACCACACCATGAATGCTACAACATGAGATCAGCAGCAGCTTGATAGGGACCTCCACCATGAATGTAACTACATGCGCATCAGAGCAGCTGAAGGGACCCACACATGCATGTATACATGCAGCAGCGCAGCTTGGGGACCACCACCATGAATGTACTACAGAGACATACAGCAATAGCTGAAGGACTCACCACCCCCTATGAATGTTATATACATGAGCATACAGCAAAGTATAGACCCACCATGTAAAGAGCTAGCGCATTAGGGACCCACCATGAAGTATACATGAGCACAGCACGGCTGGAGGACGCAACCATGAACGTAAAAAAAATGAGGCCATCAGCAAGGCATGAGCAGCTGAAGGACACACCATGAATGTAGACCAGATCGGCAGCAGCTTGACGGGAACCACCACCATGAACTGACCACATGGCAATCAGGCCGCTAGCTTGCGGGACCCACCATGCAATGATACATAGCATAGTATGCGGAAACATCAGTACTAGCAGAGCTCACATAGTGAAGGACCACCACCATGAATGTACTACATGAGCCTCAGACAGCAGCCAGCTTGGGGACCACCACCATTGAAGTACTACAGGCTCCGCAGCAGCGCTTGAGAGGCCACCCACCAGGAATGTACTAACATCAGCTAGCAGCACGCATGCATGTACACATGGCGATCCACCGCAGCTTGAAGGCACACCATGAATGTCAAGCAGACAGCCATGCTTGAAGGCCACCACAGGAATGTATCATGGCGACCAGCAGCAGATGCTGAGGGACCACCACCATGAATGACTACATGCAGACAGTGAGGCAACATGCGACGCATGAGCATCAGCAGCTTGAAGGACCACACCAGAATGGTCTACATGAGCTCAGCATGCAGCTTGACGGACACCACCATGAATGACGACCATGAGACATCAGCCAGCTTGAAGGACCACCACCATGAATGTACTACATGAGCAGGCAGACAGATTGAGGACACCACCATGAATGTATCACTCACAATTGAGGCCACATACTACTCCAGCAGCTAGCTTGAGGACACACACCATGAATGTACTACATGAGCATCAGCAACATTGAGGGACACCACCATGATATACATGACATAGCAGCAGCTTGAGAGGACCACCACCAGAAGGTCTACATGAGCACCAGCAGCTTGAGGGACACACCACCAATGAACGTACTAATGAGCAGCAGCAGCTAGCTTGAGGGCCCAACCCATGAATGTCACATATATGCAGCCTAGTGTGGGACACACCAAAGCTAACTACATCACTGATTCACCCCCTTACCCTAATCTAAAGTGGAACAACGCATGAGTATCTGACTGAGATGAGAAGAAGTCCATTATTGCGCCAAGTTATGCCACGCAGAAGATACCACATCCATGCTTTGGGATGTGGTTAGGTCACACAATGACATGGAGTCTTCTGGAATGGGCCTGTTCCCGAATAGGTTGTCTCTGGCTTGGGAACTGGAAAGGATCAGAATGATGACCCAACGGCTCCGACGTTTAATACTTCAGTGCAGAAGAAAACGTATCTGAGGCTTCCTGATCCTACGTGCACCCTACATAGGAAGCACTCCGACCTGTACTGTCGATGGTCCAGGTGGACTTTATGGATGTCAATGAGTCTCTCAATACAGCATGGTCAGGTTGTGACCCACACACTCCACCCTCACTCGGAACCACTGGTAAAATCTTAGAAGCACAAGAAGTCCCGTAGTGAAGGAATGGGAAGCAAAATGACTGGGACCTCTCTCGTGAGGACCTAAGAGCAAAATGGTCTGGGAATCTTGGTGAATGACTCTAATAGCAAGGTTAGAGTTGTACCTCTGTATGGGTATTAGTGGATGTCATGTGATGGGCTGGATCGGAGGCACTGAGAATGATGCCCCCTGTGGTGGTCCATGTTGGTGCGAGATAAGAGATGCTACATGATGTTCCACCGTTTGCTCTTCATTTTAATATTTGTCTTCTGTTTTGTGTTTACATTCAGGATCCGAAGCAGCACAATCAGTGAAAGACCCCGGATGTGTGGTAAGATTTGGAGCATCCCAGATGGGCATGCCCCCGGGTGCACTTACATATTTCTACATATGGACTTCCATGTCGTAGATTCCAGTGTCCTTACTTTGGTTCTTTATGTTACCCAGAAGTCTTCCTTACAATTACAGGGATACTCTGTTCTGTCGGAATTACTATGAAGTACTGAAGTGATCTCTGTAAAGCAAGCTCGGGTAGCCATAGAGGTGAGGGTGTACCTACTACAGCCAGAGTTTACAGGCCGGACACAGGATTGGGTGAGGAGTAAAAGCAATAGGAGCTCCTGCTCCGCCAGTGTGTATAAGACTACAGGACGAATGAGGATAGCAATGGAAGCCTTCATGCTACCGTTGTTATACAGCCGACATATGACAGTGGATCTTAGTACGCCAGTGTGTAGACAGACAGTAGGGACGGGAAGCCTCATGTACAGCCCAGTGTATCAGCAGACACCGGATAGCTGAGGAGCAGCAGTGGGGAGGCCTCCTGCTACGCGTTGTATCACAGCCAGACACAGATAGTGAGGAAGCAGCAGTGGGAGCCTCTGCTACAGCCAGATGTTAACAGCCAGACACAGGATAGTAGGAGTCAGCAGTGGAGCTCGCTAGCAGTTGTATACAGCCAGACACAGGATAGTGGAGGAGCGCAGTGGGGAGCACTCCTGACACAGCCTGTGTTTATACAGCCAGACACGGATATGAGGAGCAGCAGTGGGAGACATCCTGACTACAGCCGTTGTTACTACGCAGACACAGGATAGTGAGGAGGCGCAGTGGGAGACCTCTGCATACAGCCAGTGTTTATGACAGCAACGACACAGGATAGTGAGGACAGAGTGGGAGCCTCCTGCAACAAGAATTTGAGGACCAGTGGTTCTGTCCTAGCTACCAGCCAGACACCAGGATAGTGAGGGCAGCAGTGGAACGTCTCTCGCTACAGCCAGCAATTGTTTATACGCCAGACACAGGATAGTGAGGCCAGCAAAGTGGAAGCTCTGCTACAGCCAGTTGGTATATCGCCAGACACAGGATAGTGAGGAGCAGCAGTGGAAGGTCTCTGCTACAGCCAGTTGTTATAAAGCCAGAACAGGATAGGAGGAGCAGCCGTATATACGAATGTTACAGTAATTTTGATTAAAATTGGGACTTTTTTGGTAATTTTTATTATGTTTTAAAATTTTTACATACGGGCAACTAAGGCCGAGGGCCCCCCAAATAATTTACTCTTATTAGCATAAGGAACCAGTGTCCTACACTCTCTGCTGGGGACCATTATCTATAAGAGAAAATACTTGGCCGTCAACTTTTTGAAAATAGTCCCAAAGTTGTGTCTGGTAATACCCCCCCCCCCCCAACTCAACTTTATAGAATGGGGCTTAGCTGCAATTCCACAAACCTCCTGTGCGCTGTTCACAACAAATCAGGCCTCTTTAATCACGGACAATCCCTTTAACACAATGAGGCACATTTATTTACCCGGTCCAGTCACGATCCCTCGGCGCGTTGTCCGACGCTGATTCGGGTCCTGCCGTGATTCACTAAGGTCCGTGCACCCGATCCAGCAGGTGTGCATGTAAGTGCTGATCTTGCGACACAAATTATTTTTTAAATTCCACTGTTTTTCTGAATCAGTCAGGTTACCCGACGGCCCCGCCCCCCGATTTCTGTCGCGTGAAAGCCGGCACCGATACGACACAATCAGATCGCGTGCGCCAAAATCCCAGGGCAATTCGGCACAAATTGGAAACTTTCGGGAAACCCGGCGGAAAAACGTGCTTCGGACCCTTAGTAAATGAGCCCTAGTGTTTTAGATACATTCTACCAGACAATAAAACAAGCGACACTTTTTTTTAAATGCGGCGGTTTTTCCGAATCCGTCGGGTTTTTGTTCGGCCACGCCCCCCGATTTCCGTCGCGTGCACGCCGGCGCCGATGCGCCACAATCCGATCGCGTGCGCCAAAATCCCGGGGCAATTCAGGAAATATTCGGGTAACACGTCGGGAAAACGCGAATCG
>WNYA01001756.1:0-60934 GCA_019512145.1 Engystomops pustulosus | reverse complement strand
ATCAAGAGGACGCTGGCCCTTTAAAACCTGAAGAGCTGGCGCACGCACGCGCCCTAAGGACAGGACAGCGCGGCGGAGAGGGACACCTGTGTGCCCTCGATCCGCGACATAGATCGCAGGGTCACACGTGACAGCTATCATGGTTTTTATTGTCATCAATGTCATCTCCATCCAAATCATGTTTATATAATTATTGATAATGACAACTTAAAATTGACTTGTAGTAAACAGTCTTTTTGGGGAAACTTTGTCTACAATAAAATGTCTTCTAGTGTATTAAAATAGTGAATATTATATCTATAATTTTCTTTAGAGCTTTACATAGTATACCACAGTATAAAACGTTATATCAATCAAAAAGTATTATTTCAGGTGTAAATCTGGTTCAGGGTTTTTCGCTCATAATATTCGTCTGCTACCCCCAGAATATCAGCTCTGATCACTGGTTTCTGACCATAGATACATCCAGCAATGATGAGAATTGGGTCCTCTGAACACTGCAGAAAGCTCCAAGCGATTTAGCAGTTGATAGAGTTAATGTCAACTGGAAAACTCTCTTAATCCTTCCCCTATGAGCTAGCAGTCTAGATAAGTTAAAAACTTTTAGTGAGTGCTAGTTAAATGAAAAAGGGAAAGGAGTTTGGGGGGAGGGGGGAGAGAAATCTTGCATCTACATACCCCAAGCTTCAGTACCTTTTCATTTTAGAAAGGTGTCTTATTTAACTGCGAAATGCGTTGTCTTTCTGAGATTTCAATTAAACAGATCTCAATTCTGAAAAAATTCTGACCTGGTGGCTGTATGCGCCGAAACGACAATCCCTCCCTGTATCCATCCAAAATGGCACCTTAAAAGTAGTAGTGTGTAATAATTTATATAAAATATGTAAGAAATATGAAAGAAATAAGAAAACAGACTATAACTAAGCTTTGGTACTAGACAAGCCAGTAAATTCCCATGAAAAACGAAGTGTTATAACTATAACTGAACAAATATTTATCGTATCTGGTTGTTACTGCTAATCTTGTCGGTAAAACATGAAAAATGAAAAATAAAAGATCCATAATCCCAGGGTTTATTACATGAACAACTTGCAAGGCTTGGCTTGCATATGGTTTCTCAGAAGTAGCAGCCTGAAAGATCTCACACATATCTCTATGCTGGGAAAAGGGGACGGTATTTATAGTCTTAACTGAGTTACCCTCAATGCGGATTTAATAGGACTCATATGGATTTTCTTATCCTCTAACTTCCAAACCATTTCCAGACATTCAGTAAATCAAGCAACGACTTCTGTAGCTTCAACATTGTAAACTGCAGGTCATCCTACAAAGATTCCCATGGACAGCAAAGCTTTACTTCTGGTGCACGTTTTATAGGATTTCCATCTACTACAAGTATTCTTCATAAAACAACATTCATTAGTGTGAATGTTGTGGAACATGAGACATGGTTTATGTGAGCCATAAAGTCCTCTGTGTGTCGGCCTTATGTAACATTAACTGTTATTGGTAATAATTGTCTGATATTGATGTATTTATTATAGACGGAAGCAGCTAAAATAATAGTTATCACAAAACAAATAAACTTCTGTTCACAATAAATGCAGCATATCTTTTATTAATTTTACCCAGTTTTGTTGTTGTATAAACCATCACCTCCTAACATAACATTTGTCTACAATACAGTAGCTAATCTTTGATTAGATTGTGAGCCCCATTGGGGACAGGGACCGATTTGGCAAGCTCTGTGCAGCACTGCGGTATCTGTAGGCACTATGTAAATAATAATAATTATTAATAGCTGTATTATTAAAATGCAGAGACAACATATTCCTTGACCAACACAGACAGGGGTAATACACTGCAATATTACAGAAGCTATCACTCCAGTGGGGCTTGTTTTTAAAATGGGGCAATGTCCACAGTAAGAAATAATTTCTTACTAATGTAAAGCTTGGGCTCATTTAGAAGGGCTGAGTATTACATTTAATAGGCACCAATCAATAGTATGACATTTCAATAAGTTTTCAATTTGACGTTATAAGGAGTTGTTTTTTGCAAGACCAGTTGCATTTTTGAATGGTATCATATTTGGTAGGATAGACAAAACACAGCAGTGTTGTGTAGAGTTTTTGGTGCAAATTACAGCATATGAGTATAGTATTTCCAAGTTGCAATCAATCCAGTTTTAGCTTTTATTTTCTTAGACCATTTGGGGAAAAAATGCTCCAATTATAATTGATAATTATTTCTTTAAGTAAAAATGGACAGGCAATGGGAGACAAGCAGCTCCCTTCTCCTCCCTCAATAAGTGTCAGCCATTTGAGAGCCTGTTTGAGGCAGGAGACGCAGCTGAGACTCCTGCCCTTTCTGGTGTAAAGTAGGTGGCAGTAGTCTTTATTGTTGTTGTTGCTGATCTCCCATCATCCACCCACCCCACAGTGTTCTGGCAGAAGTGAGCGGTGCTCTCCTAATCATTACTGGCTCTCAATAAGGGGAATAGAAGGGAGTGGGTGGAGATGGAGCACGCAGTGGGCGTGCATAGTTCTGATCAGATGGAGCGCCAGCGCCCTGTGTGGCATACACAGGAGCACCAGAGATTAATTAGCATAATTTAAAAAATATGTTTTTAGCATGATTACAGAGTTTTAGGGCTAATGAAAATCTGTTCTTGCATCTGGATGAAAACGCCAACCAGTAAGTAATTTTGGTTACAATACTGGACTTCCAAGTGGTCGATTCCCGTAAATGTGTCTCATCTTGTCAGTTTGCCATTTCGTCTTCTTTAAATCTGTCATATTTATTTCTGGAGGCTGTTGACATTGGTTCAAGTTTCCATAAGAAAAAGTATATTTAGGCATTTATTCATGTTACATGAGTTTCATCTTTGAAAGTTTTTTTAATTGTAAGTAAATGAAAAAAATAAACAGGACTATTTTCTAATATATCATTAGTTTGACAGCTCATCATATTTGCAGAGAAAAACATTATTATAAGTTGTTTTTTGTTGCTGGTGCAAATAAGGACAAGTCACAAGGCAGGAAACATCCTGATTTACTAAAATCAATCCTTTGTATAGTTCTTCCTTTGAAACGAGCTCAGGATATCCTTAGAAATCAGTTGAGCACTTGCCGGCCATTATGATGGTGTCTATCAAGTATTCCTTGCTTTCGATAAAGGCAAACAATGACTAAAAGGGAAAGACTTTGCATAAGGGGAACTTTTAAAGTCTACATAGCTACATTTACTTTTCACCCATTTTATATAATAGATTATATCTTTCATATTTATCTTCTATTATCAATCTACCTATAACCTGTAACATTCTCCTACAGTCCCATATTACAGATTGCCTTCACATACTACTGTTTGTAAACTACAAAGTGTTATTATTGTGCAGGGCTAAAGGAGCCTCTTACTGGTTTTATTTTGGGCCCCCAGTTTTTCCCAGGGCCCTATTTTGTCTTAAATTGGCCCTGCCTGACACCCCTAGATGGGTGACAAAGATCAGAATAAATTGCCTGGCAGTAATCCTTTTTACATAATTTGTAAAGTGAACTTTAAATCATGTACTTGCCAAATAACCCCCTCCAACCTTAACCCCTTCCCGCTCTAGTACTACCACCAGTGGCAAATGTTTCAAAAAATTCATTATTTTTTATTTTTTTGTTATAAATAATAGCAAAATTTTCAGTCAAAATTTACCACTAAAATGAAGTACAGCAATCAACAATGAAGGTCGCTTTGATAAGTAAAAGTGTTCAAAAGTTATAACCATATAAAGCGACGCAAGTCAGAATCCAAAAAATGGGTCTGAGCCTTAAGCTATAATGGAATAGAGAATAGAGAATGACTGTAGTCACTAGCCTGCAATAATGCAGTAGACTGCTAGAGCCAACACCAGGGGCTCTTTCACTTTGGAGTTGGTGTATCCGTTGCGTTTTGTCACTGTTGTGTCTCTGTTTTGCTTCCGTTTTGTCTCTGTGATGCTTCCATGTTGTCTCCGAGTTCGCAAAAAACATTTCATCTTTTTTTTTTTGCAGACCCATAGACTTCTATTACCTTCCATTATCCGCATCCATGAAAAAATAGGACATGATTCATAATTATTTCCACAGGCAATGGATCAGTGAAAAAATAAGCCACTGTAAAAACATCCATTAAAAATGGATTGGCGAGGCATCCGTGGAAAACCCTGAGATACGGATGAGAAAAACTACACCAATGTTAAAGAGCCCTTTGAGGGCTATTTTGTTATCTGCCACTGTTACACTGTGACACAGACTTAATGCACTGATAGTGAGGGATCTTCTCAGAGATTATTATTGTAATTATTGAGACTATTATTATTATTATAAATTTTATTATTTTTATTATTATGGAGACGATTATTAATAATAGTAAAAATAATAATAATCATCTCAATAATAATAATAATCATCTCCATAATAATAATAATAATAGTCGCAATAATTACAATAATCTCTGAGAAGATCCCTCCCTATATACCAAGGCATTAAATCTGTGTCACAGTGTAACAGTAGCAGTCACAGTTCTTAGTTACCAAAATTCTAAACCTTAATAATCACAGAGGTCACAGCTCAGTTGGTTGGTGTGCTGTGTCATTATTGTTCATGGACACTGCATGTACTAGGTTCAAATCCCAATGAGGATATTTTTTTTTTTATTGAGATGATTTTTATTATTATAATATGGCTAAAATTTGGGGCGTGGCCAGGGAGTGATTGGGGGTGCTGCCATTTTGTCCCTCTTTCCCTTTCACAAATGTTGGGAGGTATGGATCTGGATAGCAAGAGTGAATCGAAGGTTTACACCAAAAAAGGTGTCCACAATTATGTGCTGAGAACCTGTTGCTGTTTTCTGTATATGTATCAAAATGTGTCATGATATTGAAAACTTTATTTTTTAAGGATGTTGTTGAGATCTTTGTGTTTGGGGCTCTCTGCCAAGAAGCTGTCTTCCATTTTGTAGGCCTGTACCCTGTGGCCACATTAAGTCCTAGCATGGTCAGGGGTCCCCTCTGGGAAAGGGAGCCCTGGGCAATTGCCCAGTTTGCTTCCTTCCTTAAAGGACATCTACCATCAGGATTATGGATTATAAACCAAGAACATTTATATCCTCATCCTGGTGTGTATCCCCTTTGTCAGGATCCGCTCTTCTTTAAGCTTTTTATGCCTTTGTGTTTACAAAAAAAGGTTTCGAATTGAGCCTGAGGGGCTCCACGCTCCATAGAAGTTAATGGAGCCTGGAGCCCCTCAGGCTAATTTGCATAATTTTTAAAGTATATTTTCTTATAAATCAAGTAGTTCTACTTGTACCATCACATGGCCTGTTTGTTGCTTAATCCTATTAAAGTGAATGGGGCTGGACTGAAACACTTACAACAGTGGCTATATCACATGCAGTACTTCACTTCTGCAGTCTCTTAAATGAGCATGGGTGCCAGGTTTAGAGAGCCAGCATGGGTGCCAGGTTTAGGGTGCCAGCATGGGTGCCAGGTTTAGAAAGCCAGCTTGGGTGCCAGGTTTAGGTTGCCGGGTTTAGGACGCCAGTTAATCTCATATTTGAAAAAGTCATTTCCAACGAGACATAGGTCACCATTCAGAACATCTTTTTAGTGCGATTTATCCTTCCTTAGATCCACCATATAACATAGTAGAGCACTAGAAGAAAATATATGCACAAGATAGCGTAGTATGTTCCTACAATCTTGGTTATATTCATAAAAGTTATACTCACAAGAGCATGTTAAAAATGCGCATAAAACAATATAAAAGCGGGACACCAACTTCACACGCTTGCCTGACCCTGGGATTCGCCGTTCTTAGCTTCTTCCAAGATTGTAGGAACATACTACGCTATCTTGTGCATATATTTTCTTCTAGTGCTCTACTATGTTATATGGTGGATCTAAGGAAGGATAAATCCCACTAAAAAGATGTTCTGAATGGTGACCTACATCTCGTTGGAAATGACTTTTTCATTGGTAGAACACCACTAAAGATCATAATATCGAATTGAGGAAATACTGGATAAGGAGGATTTGCTGTGAATATCGAGAGCTCTGGTCAGAGTTAAAAGTCTTTTTTTTCTCTTTCTTCTGCTTAATGTGGGACTTGTTGGATTGTTCCTAGACTGCTGTGTAGCTCTGTGTCGTAAAAGTGTGCTGCATAGCGTATGCAATAATGTTTACTTACATTAAAAATAAGAAAAAGTCCCAGAATACCCCTTTAATGATACCTGTGCTCCAATGCTACATGCTTCCATAAAATAATGCCTAGTTTTCAATCCTATGGTGTCATAGTTTACCTACATTCACTGTGGTATTCATTACCATCTGCTTGTAAGGACATGAGCCCTGTAACACCTCAGAGCTCTCCTGGCAGGAGGGGAACGTCACATGGTTTGGAGACAACAATTCTGTCCTTGAGGAAGCAGATATATGTGAGTGAATAGTCACCATTATCGAGCACATCAGTGCCATATGCTAGATAGGACAGCCAGTGCAGCTATTTGGCAACAGGCCACACGCTCCAGTTTCTACCTGGGAACAAAGAAGGCTTTTGTCCTACAAAGTATCAGTCCTTGTATTTCTTTTAATTATGTTATCAAATTCATCATACATTGCCACCAAATTAAAAGACAATTGATGTTTTCATCCTCGGCTTCTGATTTCCTTGTAATCTCACAGTTACCAGACCGGGCCTTGGGTCTGATCCTCCTTGACACAATGGGGGTCATTTACTAAGGGCCTGATTCGCGTTTTCCCGACGTGTTACCCAAATTTTTCCGATTTGCGCCAATTTTTCCTGAATTGCCCCGGGATTTTAGCGCACACGATCGGATTGTGGCTCATCGGCGTCGGCATGCACACGACGGAAATCAGGGGACGTGGCCATAAAAAAACCAGACGGATTCGGAAAAACAGCCGCATTTTAAAAAAAATAAGTGTCACTCGACACACGCTTACCCAAACCCAGGATAGGACGGTGAACTCCGATGCAATCCGATGGTCTTCAGCACAGCAGTGATACCTGGTGGATGTCGGAGGAACTGCCTTAGTGAATCCCAGCCGGACCCAAATCCACCGCAGAGAACGTGCCGCTGGATCGCGAATGGACCGGGTAAGTAAATCTGCCCCATTGTGTAAATGCCTCGTGTTGTTGGTAAAAATCTCCAGCTCTGTCCTAGAGTGTCCAGCTTCCAGGACCATGAAGGAGATCATTAATACAGGAGGAAATGCCATAGAGATATCAAAAAGTTGGCAAATGATGATGAGTGTTGAATAATGAAACAAATATAACAATTGAAGAAAAGGACAATGAGAAAACTGAATGAGTGGGTGGGAAGACATGCATAGTGAGAACTGGTCTTTTGCTATTTGGAATGTAGAAGATCAATGAAACATGGATACTGAATATTGGCATATATAACCGAACAGTGACAATCCCCCTGCAGCCTTAAAACCTGGCTCATTTCAGCCAAATAGACACATATTGTAGTCACACTGTTAAAGTTTGCTGGCAGTTGCTGCTAAAGTAACCCCTAGGCAGCAGGACTTGGGACTTCCTGTGAGTCTTGTGTCCAATATCTTCCAGCAGATGGAGGGGGCTGCAGAGACATTATTGTATGCACATCCCTTCCATTATAACCACTGGCGTATCAGAGGTTGGTGGGGCGCTTTGTCTTTAGGATGGACGGAGCATTTCTAAATGCCCGCTGACTTTAGACATTAGTGGGTGCAGGTCTGTCCACCCATTCAAAAGATATGATCCCCGGGAGTTTATATGAGAATATGAACAAACTAGACAAGGGGATGGTAACCTTTTATTTTATTTCACTTAAAGGAACACTGTCCCACACTGTCCCTTTAACCCCACTAAACTACCAGTACAATCAGGTAGAATATCACATATTCTTACTATCACTCCCTCTCTTATGTTACCTCTCACCTATTTACCTATTTAAAAAATTTCCTCCAAAGTTACATGAAAATGAGCTGAAGAGAGCATAAGAAGAGTCACTTTTTGCCTGAGATAAGTCGCTTTTTTAGGCTGGAGGGGGAGTTTCACTTGAGATGACCATATCTTGGTCTCTACAGAACCTAAAACCATGCTTTTGGTGTCATATTAAATGTAAGAATATCATTGACAGTCCAAACAATAGTGCCTCCAGTAATCATATTATCATATGTATTATATTTTCTGTGGAAAACACCCACATATGGTAAAGGGAGAGGATTTGAGGTGTAACTTTTTTATCACCTGTGCTTAGGTTTAGTAATAAATATCAGTATTGGGGTAGTCTGAAATCTGTAATACTACCAGGTGTATAATGTGGCTTAATAGAAGTGGGTAATGTATTCCGAACTCTATTACTGTGGCTGAGGAAGAAAACTGTATTGGAGGGGAGTTTTATGGAATCTATAGTGTGAGGTGAGGTATATTGATGTTCCTGGTATCTGTTACATCACTTTAGGAAAAGAGTGAACGCACAATTGAGGAAGTTTACACATGAACCTGCGGCTTGGCCTCCACCTGTACTTGGCTTGCAGCCACCATCTGGGAGGAAAAAGGTGGTCTAGTTGAGCAGGATATCCTTTTCTTCCAATATCAATACATTCTGTTTGTTTTACTACAATTACATCTTCCAAGAACTGGGTTTTCTTGTCTCTACCCTGGTGTCTTGAGAGTCATTTGGTGTCATTTCATATAATAAAACAAAAAATAACCAATGATAACTGTCATGTATCATACAAAGGGGTAGTCACCTGGGGTTGTCAAAAAATTATTCTCCAACTGGGAGCTTTATGAATGAACTTTTGCATACCCTCCAACCATAATCTCTGCTCTCTTCATATGGACAAATCAAAGTTTATGGGTCCCCTAAGGTTCCTGAGCTAAGGTGCAACTGAACCTTCTGCACCTCCTAGGGGTCCTGAAATAATTTATAAAAAAGCCGAAAAAAACATTTAAACATGTAAAAAAATATAAAAATTCAAATCACTTCCCTTTCCATAAAACACATGTAAAAATAACTAAACAAATAGAATTATAAGAATATTTAGTATTACCATGACCCAAAATAGCACCCAAAATGCCTCAATCGCCATTTTTGCAAAACTTAAAAATGTAAATCAAAAGTGATGAAAAGGTCATTAAGTCCCCAAAAATGTTATCAATAAAAACATTAGCTTGTCATTTCAAAAAATGAAACAATGACAACTTTGAAAATTTTATTGCTGTCAGAATTTGGCATAACTAAGAATATTTTTATGGACAAAAGATTTACTTTATTTTAGAATTAAAACATAATAAAACTTATATAAATCTGGCAAATCTGAATGAATAAAGGAGAGGTTTTATTTGGACCCCACAGAATGTAAAAGTTGTGATGCAAAAGATAGGAAACATCAAAATTATGAGGAGACGTAGGTGCCCCCTCCCTTGATATTCCTCTTTTGGTCCCTAAACCAGGCCAGGATGCTTGTGTCGTAGGCCAGCATCCACAGGAACCAGGCACTATCATAAAACTATCTTTTTTTTTTTTGGCTTTCCGCACCAGATGCAATTTAAAATTTTCACTTCATCTTTTTTGATCCATCTTCCTTTCAAAATATTAACATTAGCAAGACGTACATGATAGAAAATGAGTGGAAGAGAAAACAACCTACACGTTTTGAGCGTGCGATGCGCTCTTACTCATGGCTAACAAGTGTATGACCAACCAGCTACCATATAGTTACCATGAACTACCATTATATCATCATTACATAGGCAAGCAGGTGCAATGAAAAACGTGTTAAAATTAAAATGTGATTTTAGAAAGTTATGCATACAAAAACATACACTGGTATGAACCACGTTTACACTATATTGGACCTTTGTCTCTATTTCCTAATCCAAAAAACATATTAGTTTACAATATGGATATTGTACAGACCAAAGAGTCAGAGGCAAGTATGCAATTTTTATTTTTAAGGGAGCTGTGCAGGGGTCATTACTGAGGTGGCTGGGCAGTGAGCATTACTATGGGGGCTGGGTAGAGTGCATTACTATGGGTGCTGTACAGGGGATATTACTATGGGGGATGTGCAGAGGGGATTACAATGGGGGCTGGGCAGGGGATATTACTATAGGGGATGTGTGGGGATCATTTCTACAGTGGCTGAACAGGGGACATTACCATGGGGGCTGGGCAGGGGGCATTACTTTGGGCGCTGCGCAGGGGACATAAAGTGGGGCTACAGAAAAGGGGGCTGCAGGAAATGACACTTTATATGGGTTTGGGTTAGATATGAAGTATTTGCTGGGGACACTTTTTTTTCCAGGGACCATGGTTCAGCCTGGGTGCAGCCAGTCCCCAAATACAAAGAGGTTGGGGACCACTGCTATAGGCCAAGTAATTTTTAGAGAGAAAATAAAATAAATAAATATTACCACATGTGTGTACAGAACCCAGTGTTGTATAATATCCAATGCGCTCAATCAATAAAATGATTATGCACGATGGGTATACAGTATGTACTAGACATGCGTACTAGACAGAAAACAACTAAGCGCACGCGAACTTAAGGAAAGAGCATCTGTCCGATGGAAGGCTACCAGAAAATATTAATCAACAGGATTCATACACAAAAGGGACGGTATTGGATAACGTTAATCTGACATGATTAGCTTGATGTTTATCTCTTTAGGTAATATGTGAAAAATATATTGAGTAACATGAGAGCCTAATATATAACTGTATCTAAATTCATGCTCATATTCTAAACTGAAAACCAATGCCAAATCATTCAGAAGAGAAGCTCTTTCATATTATGTCCCAGCTAGTTATGCTTAGGAGAGTATGCAGTTAGATTAAATTAGAGGGGTATATAAAACTACAGGTATTATCCATGAATTTCCAAAATTATAAGTAATGGAACAAAAGTTCATTCCTAAAGCTCATGCCAACAGAAAATCTTGAATTTAATTTCAAGATCCAGATCTGTTCTATATCAAAAAGCTTCCAGCAAACTAATGTTACCCTGATGGGATTCAATGAAATGTTGGGTGGCTCATGAAAAAAAATTTCTTTTTTTCCTGTTTTTGTGGATTTGGAATTGTTACTCAATTGTTACTCAATTTACACCAATTCTGTATATCTCTAATGTGTTCTAGGAACCGTTGCTTGAGTTATGTGACTGTGCATCCTACATAAATTTGGGAACAGAGAGAATATCTGATACTATACACAATGTGATCACTGTTACAGTTAATAAAGCTCCTGATATCAAAACATTTGGTATTTTCTAAATCACAAAAAATCTTAACTGGTTTTCTTATTTCCAGATTTAAATAGGCTTGGTGATATTTAATTGCCTATAGTCAGTGATTTTTTAGCAATAATTTTATAACCTCTTTATAAGATCTGGGCTAGACACTCAACCTCCATATGAATTGGTAAAACCTATAAATAATTTGTTTAATGTTGATAAATTGGAGAATTCCAACACTACACATGGTGTATCATCAGTTTCTACAAGTCAATCTTTTTCTACACAACATATCGGCCATCTTTCTGAGATACTACATTTTCTGCTCTTTTTAACATCCATTGTGGGTATCTTATTTTGGACAATCTAGTTTCAATATCACAGATTTCTCTTCTATAATCTGAATCAAGACTACAGTTTCTCCTGGCCCTATTCATTTGGCTTTGAGAGTATGCTTTGGATGTAAACTCGAAGCATGCAGAATGGTGTTTTCAGCGCTCTCCTTTCTATAAGTGCAGGTAGAAATCGTCCCCTGGTTAGTTATACTTGAGGTCGAGAAACACCATGTTACAAGGAATCGAAGATATTGTAAAATGTAAATTCAAAGGATTCTTGTTGATGTATTCAAGGAACACTGGTACGGCAGACACATCAACCTTCCACACTATCAAAATATCAATGATGTATCTGGTGTACCAGTGCACCACACCACAAAACGGATTATCAACACTGTAAATGTGCTCCTCCCCCCATCTCCTCCCAAAAGGCCTTCACCAAATTCGCTAATGAGGAGATGTACAGGAGCACAAAGGTGGGGGCTGAGAGCTGAGGAGTGAGCGGCACAGACAAGTCACATGTTGTTTTTTTAAATGAATCCAAACAAAAGCCCAACCCCTGGTACTACACAGAGAATTCTGACAGGGTGCAAGGTATATTATTACCCACAATTATATTGTAATCCAAATGCATAGAGGAAGCAGAAATGCAGATTTTCAATGCAGCTGTAATGGGCTTCTGTAACCTGTCTTTAGTGAAAATGAGGCCCCTGGTGACAGGTTCCCTTTAAATTCTTTTTTTTATCCCTTTTATTTTACCAAACTGTTTATTTTGCATTGTATGTACTGTATATATCATTTTATTTTATGTTACCTTTTGTATGATAACCCCTTTGTTTGTGAGCACTGTCCTTTTTATATTAGAAGTTCAACTTCTTGTCTACTAATGATTCCATAAAGTTATAAACATTAACGAAGACATGTTACCTAAATTGATTGTTTAACTAGTGAGTCTAATATTGCATTTGGACATAGTCTATGCAAGGTGTCTCTCCAGCCTTATAAATGCTGAGTGGTGGCAGCTAAAACATTTCAGGTTTTGAAGGACGGAGAGCTGTCAGAAGATGGTCTAGTGTGACCTGGCAGTCTCCCTTCCTGAACCTGACAAATTGACAAAAGCCTGCAGGAATATGACACAAATGTGTTCCACCTTTAGATTCAGCTTCCCTGTATACTGAACAAAATATAAAATAATGGTGCTATTAGAAAAAACTATTTGTCCCACAGATAATAGGCCATCATATATCACTGTGAAAGGAAAGATAAAAAACATAGAAAGAGGGGAGAAAAAAATGGAAACACAAAGGAAGCTATGCCGTTAACCCAAAATACAAATAAGTTAATACATCATATATTATTATGTCTTAAATAGGAATGATCAGACCCTGCAATTATCAGTAATTCAGCTCTGGGCATACACAGGGCCCAGAGCCAGAAGCCGTCCCTGTATTGGCAGGAATATGTCACATCAGCCACTGCTCTCTTTAGCTTACATAGTAGCTGCAGCTGAAGACATTGGGGGAGATGTAATACTTTCTTGGTCTTTAAACCAGTGCAGAGTAGAACTAGGCAGTTCTCTGTTCAGTGGTGTAACAAGACAAAGATGGGCCCATATTCAAACTTTGTAATGGGGCCCCTCATATACCTAAATTTGCATTGCCACTCCAGTCCCGTACATTATACTTGAAAATACACATATATGCTACACCTTATACTTAGCGTACAGCAGTAGTCTCCACTCTGTAAAATGTCCGGCAGCAGCCTCCAATCTGTAAAGTAGCAGGCCCCCATTGTATTTAAAAAAATAGACTCTTTCCTTCACCTTCCCCTTCTCCCTGCGGCATCTGGTGCAGTAGCGCAGGGATAGACACTTCTGTTTGCTCTGCCTATACACACTGGGGCAGATTCATCAGAATATTCCTAGTTGCCTTTGCCATGCCATGGGCACCTAGGAATATTCTGACTTTCAGACAGCTTGATAAATCTTCCCCACTGTATGCATGTCCTACACACATACAATTGATAACCATTAGAGATGAGCGAGCACTAAAATGCTCGGGTACTCGTTATTCGAGACGAACTTTTCCCGATGCTCGAGTGCTCGTCTCGAATAACGAGCCCCATTGAAGTCAATGGGAGACTCGAGCATTTTTCAAGGGGACCAAGGCTCTGCACAGGGAAGCTTGGCCAAACACCTGGAAACCTCAGAAAAGGATGGAAACACCACGGAAATGGACAGGAAACAGCAGGGGCAGCATGCATGGATGCCTCTGAGGCTGCTTAAATGCACCATTATGCCAAAATTATGGGCAACAGCATGGCCATGACAGAGTGACAGAATGAAGCTAGATAGCATCTAAAACATCCAATAATTGACCCTGACACTATAGGGGACGGCATGCAGAGGCAGCGGCAGCAGCGGCAGGCTAGAGAGTGGCATGGCGACATACCCTAAATGGACTCAGGCTTCAAACCAATGGGTGGCAGAGAGGAACCAAAGGAGGTGAGCAAGAAGCGCTGAAATTATTTCCTCTGTGAACAAAAGGTTGACGGTATATTTAGTCGATAACACAGCATGGTGGCGACATAGTGACCAAGTTCCATAACGTATCTGGTGAAACACCCGAAAAATGAGCCTGACACAGCTCGTTTGATAAGGGGACGACATTTGGAGGCAGCCATGGAGAGGACTTCCATGATTAAGAGCGACAGTATGGGGCATCCATATTGCGCTTCTATGATTGCAACTGCAGGTCTCCAGCATGGCGGCGACAGACGTGCCGAGTTCCACTATGTATCTGGTGAAACACCTGAAAATTCTGCCTGACACAGCTCGTTTGATAAGGGGATGATGTGCTGCATATCCTCTCGTGCTCCAGCGTCTGGGGTATAGACAGTTGAAAGTTGCGCATGGAGACATTGGTGGACGCTGTGGAAGCGAAATGGACGGGAAACAGCAGGGGCAGCATGCATGGATGCCTCTGAGGCTGCCTAATTGCCTAAATCTTGGGATGGAAGTGGCGGTCCACTGCCAGGCGAGCTTTCGCCTGCCTGTCAAGCCCCTGCTCTCGGCTCCTCCCCACCCAACATGGGCCTGGGGCCAGAAGCGTTTACTTTGAAAAAAATTATATTCAAAGCAGGCGGAAGTGTTGAATATTTCACCTAGGAATAATGGAATAGCCTAGTGGTCATCTTTTAATGTTTTTACGGAAATGGTTCCATGATAAGAGCGACAGTATGGGGCTCCATATTGCGCTGCTATGATGCAACTTCGGTCTCCAGCATGCCGGCGACAGTGGGGGTTCCACATGTATCTGGTGTGAAACACATGAAAATTCTGCTGACACAGCTCGTTGTAAGGGGACCAGTATGGAGGCAGTTGTGAACTAGTAGTAGAATTAAAGGTGCTGCAGTTAAAAACTATGTTAGTTGGATTGGGAGGGAGCTGGCGCTCCGCTGCCAGGCGAGCTTTCGCCATCCAAGCCCCTGTCTCTAGGCTACTCCCAAACAGCACTTCTAAGAACCTTTTGTATAAGATCAAGTGTAGTAGCGTTCTTATAGTTTGGGATATGGCGGGTGAGGGGAATGTAAGCGTGTGAATAATATCGGTGAAATGATAAAAGTTTGCCAGTATATTGTGGATTACACAGCAGGGTGGCGACAAAGTATAACAAGTTTGTGATGTGGAAGCCCTGTAATAGCTTTGGGCGGTGTGCCTTTTATCGCTTAGTCTCAGCAGTTTGAGCAACGCCTGCGTCGCTTAGGAGGCCACTGCTGTGCTGTGCCAGAGCTACCGACTGATGGCGCATGCACACGGATGGTAATTCGGAGGAGGGGAGGGGAGGGGGGTGGGAGGGGAGAGGAGGTTTAGTAGCTTTGAGACCTCGGACCGAGGTAGGCCCCGCAATCTCGCCGTCGGCAGTGGCAGTATATGACCAGCCCAGGGTGACGCGGTCCAGCCTCCACCCAGTTAAGTGTAGTAGCGTTCTTATAAGTTGGGAATATGGCGGGTGAGGGGAATGTTAAACAGATGCGCAAGAAGCGCGAGAAATAAGTCGGTAAATGATAAAGTTTGGCAGTATATTTTGTGATTACACAGCAGGGTGGCGACAAAGTTAACAAGTTATGTGGAATGCCCTGTAATCGTCTTGGGCGGTGTGCCTTATTCGCCTAGGCTCAGCAGTGTGAGCCACGCCTGCTGTCGCTTAGCGACGGCACTGCTGCTGTGCCTAGAGCTACCGACTGATGGCGCCATGCCCAGGATGGTAAATCGGAGGAGGGGAGGTGGAGGAGGGGTGGGAGGAGAGGAGAGGTTATAGTAGGCCTTGAGACTGGACCGAGGTAGGCCCCGCAATCCTCGGCGTCGGCAGTATAGTGACCAGTCATGGTCAGACTCGGTCCAGCCTCCACAAGTTAGTGTAGTAGGTTCTTATAAGTTTGGATATGGCGGGTGAGGGAATGTAAAAAGTATGGCAAGAAGCGTTGAAATAATATCGTTAATCATCAAAAGTTTGCAGTATATTTTGTGGATAATACAGCAGGGGCTGGCGACAAAGTTAACACTTTGATGTGGATCCATGAAAACAACCCAAGTTTGCCTGACACACCTCGTTTGAAGGGACGATGTATGGAGGCAGCTATTATGGCGACTTTTGCGGGTTAGCAATGGAGACAACGTGTGGAGGCTGCTATGGAGAGACAATTTAATTTGGATAGTGCCTGTATGTGGCCAGTCCAAAAAGTTTTCAAACAGAGGAGCAGGTAGGTGGGCCTCCAGAAAATGAAATAGATGAGTGCCTGTATGTGGCATCCAAAAAAAGTTTCAAACCAGAGGAGCAGGTAGGTGGCCCTCCAGAAAAATTGAATAGATTGAGTGCCTGTATGGGGCAGTCCCAAAAATTGTTTAAAACAGAGGAGGTAGGTGGCCCCTCCAGAAATTTAAATGCATATCGAGTACTATAGCTAGAGCCAGTGGGCCCGTCAAAAATAGCCGTTTCCTCTGCTTTAGTGTACAAGAGGAGGAGGGATGCGGAAAATGAGGAGGAGGAGGGCATAAATTATTCAGTTGAGCTCCTTCACCTGGGGGAGATTGGAAATTATGAGAAATCCACGCTTTATTCATCTTAATAGCGGCAGCTGTCAGCGCTGTCAGTCGACAGGCGTGTACTATCGGTGAGATGCACCCAGCTGCACGAAAACCCCGTCGGACAACACGCTAGCGGCAGGGCAGGCAGAAACCTCCAAGGCGTACAGCGCCAGTTGTGCCACATGTCCAGCTTTGAAACCCAGTAGTTGTAGGGAGCTGGTGATCATTTAGGACGATGATTACGATCGTACGTACTCCTCACCATCTTCGTAAAGATCAGCCCTACTGCGAGGACTGGGACAGGTGACAGTGTCTTGCTGGGGTCACATAAGCTGGCAAAAGCCTTGTAAAGCGTACCCTTGCGCAGTGGCTGGACAAGCTGCCTGCTCGCCTACTCTCCCTCGCTACTTGTCCCGCAGAACTACCACTCTGCGACCGCGGTCCAGAAGGGAAATCTGTTTCAGCTGGCGCACCAGGGCCTGCTGAGTAATTCATGCATTCTCACACTCCTTCCTCTCCAAGGATGAGAGTGGAAAATTTTGCTTGGTACGTGGGTCAGGAGATTGAATACCAGTAATCGGTGTGGAATAAATCTTTGAACGCGAGGGTCACGGGATAGGGCAGCCTAGCATGCAATTGCCATATGCGCCAGAGTCCCAACGCGCAAGAAGTCACTCCCTCCCCACTGGCCTGATGTCCATTTCTCCTCCTCCAACCCTCCAACTCCTTTCTTCTGCCCATACACGCGAACAGTGAAGGACTGAACATGGTCCCCTCTTGTGTCTCGCCAACATTCTCCTCTCTTCTCCTCATCCTCCTCACCTCCTCGATATGGCGTGAGAAACAGACCTGAGGGTGCTTTGGCTATCAACAAGGGAATCTTTCTTCCCCCGTTCTTGTGACGAGCGCAAGCTTCCGACTTCATGCTGATCAGAGAGTTTTTCACGGGCCAAGCAGGCGGGATGGTGGGCTGATGATGGCGGCATCGCCACGGACCATCTGTGTTGACTCCTCGAAGTTCTCGCACCGACAGATATCAGACATCCACGTCCACTCTATTGTAGACTTGGGAAGCTGAATGACTGACTACCAGTTCTGGTGGGGAGTTGACATCTGGCAGTCTACCATCGCTCTGCGTGCTGGTAAACTCGGTAACAGGGTTAATGTTGATTCCACCTCGTGGGGCACGTCGCACAACAGTGGGGGTGACGGGCAGTTGGAGGCGGCGCTGCGCGCCCTGAGAGTGGCAGCATCGTGCTGGATTCCGTGAATGCGCCACCAGATGCGGACGCACCTTCGTGAGCAAATCAGACAGATGGGGGTATGTTTGAGGAAACGTGTGAACTATAAGATTTAACACATGGGCCGGCATGGACAATGGGTCAGTTGCGAGGGCAGAGCCGCAAAGGTTACGGCCGTTGTCACACACACAATGCTGGCTTCAGGTAGCAGCTGTGCCAGCCCACAGATCAGTCTGCGCCGTGATGCCTGTAATAGTTCTTGGGCGGTGTGCCTTTTACGCCTAGGCTCAGCAGTTGAGCACCGCCTGCTGGCGTAGCGGCGGCGCTGCTGCTGTGCTAGAGCTAGCGACTGATGGGCCATCACGCACGGATGGTAGTTGGAGGGAGGAGGTAGGGGAGGGGGGAGGAGGAGGAGGCATAGTAGGCCTGAAAGACCTGGAACGAGGTTAGGCCCCGCAATCTCGGGTGGCAGTATATGACCAGCCGCAAGGTCAGACTCGGGTCCAGCCTCCACCAAGTTAACCCAGTGCCGTCAGCGAATATAGTGCGCCTGCCCGGCAGCACGCGTACGTGTCGTGGTAGGGGACCTTGTCAGACAACGGCGTTGGTCAGGCACGGATGATGTTGTCTGACACGTGTGGTGCAGGGCGGGGAACGGAACACGGAAAAGTAGTGGCGGCTGGGGACCGAAACCGAGGGGCGGCCGCCGCCATGAGGTTGCGAAAGGCTCGGTCTATACCAGCAAATGGCGCATCTCCAGGCTAAGCAACTGGAGTTGGGACATTGAGGGCTTGGGCTGGCGTGCGGGCGGGGTGGTCCTGGGCATGGGGGCTGACTATCAGTGACACAGGGGAAGGAGCAGTAGCGTGGTGTGCACGGCCGGAGGTGAAGGGCTTGGTGCCACTGAGTGGGTGTGTTAGCATTCATATGCCTGCGCCTATGGTGGTAGTTAAGCTAGTAGTGGTGAACCCATGCTGATCTGGTTTGGAAGGTTGCACACCACAGTCCGTCGGTCATCCGGTGTTTCCTTAACTCCTTACGGCTGCTGAGTAGCTCTACGGCGCAGAGGTATAAGGGAATATGAAGAGGGCTCACGGGCTGAGCCTCTTCATACAGAGGTGGGGGTTTTTGCATCGACAAAACCCCACCGCTAATACGCGGTCGGTGCTTGACCGATCGCGGCTATTAACCCTCTAAACGCCGCCGCAAAGTCGCGGGCGGCGTTTAAAAGACGGCGGCGCGGGGCGCGCAATCTTTTTTTCGACCGCTCACGCCCAAGAAAAGTCAAGCAGTGGGCGGAGGACGGTACATGGTATGCAGAGGTTTATTTGAAACGAGAAATAAATGGAACCGGACAAGATAGGGGAGGGCAAATTGCAGAGGCAGCGGCAGCAGCGGCAAGGACATAGTTAAAGTGGGAATGGCGAAATACCCTAAATGGACTTCTAGGCTTCCAAACCAATGGGTGGCAGAGAGGAACCAAAGGAGGTGAGCAAGAAGCGCTGAAATTATTTCCTCTGTGAACAAAAGGTTGACGGTATATTTAGTCGATAACACAGCATGGTGGCGACATAGTGACCAAGTTCCATAACGTATCTGGTGAAACACCCGAAAAATGAGCCTGACACAGCTCGTTTGATAAGGGGACGACATTTGGAGGCAGCCATGGAGAGGACTTCCATGATTAAGAGCGACAGTATGGGGCATCCATATTGCGCTTCTATGATTGCAACTTCAGGTCTCCAGCATGGCGGCGACAGACGCGCCAAGTTCCACTATGTATCTGGTGAAACACCTGAAAATTCTGCCTGACACAGCTCGTTTGATAAGGGGACCATGTATGGAGGCAGTGAACTAGTAGTAGATTAAAGGTGCTGCAGTTAAAACTGTGTTAGTTGGATCTTGGGATGGAGCTCCGCTGCCAGGCGAGCTTTCGCCAATCCAAGCCCCTGTCTCTAGGCTACTCCCCAAACAGCACTTCTAAGAACCTTTTGTATAAGATCAAGTGTAGTAGCGTTCTTATAAGTTTGGGATATGGCGGGTGAGGGGAATGTAAACAGATGCGCAAGAAGCGCTGAAATAATATCGGTAAATTATAAAAGTTTGCCAGTATATTTTGTGGATTACACAGCAGGGTGGCGACAAAGTTAACAAGCTTGATGTGGAATGCCCTGTAATAGCTCTTGGGCGGTGTGCCTTTTATCGCCTAGGCTCAGCAGTTTGAGCACCGCCTGCTGTCGCTTAGCGACGGCACTGCTGCTGTGCCTAGAGCTACCGACTGATGGCGCCATGCCCACGGATGGTAATTCGGAGGAGGAGGAGGTGGAGGAGGGGTAGGAGGAGGAGGTGGAGGAGGGGTGGGAGGAGGAGGAGGTATAGTATGACCAGCCCCAGGGTCAGACTCGGTCCCAGCCTCCACCAAGTTAAGTGTAGTAGCGTTCTTATAAGTTTGGGATATGGCGGGTGAGGGGAATGTAAACAGATGCGCAAGAAGCGCTGAAATAATATCGGTTAATCATAAAAGTTTGCCAGTATATTTTGTGGATAACACAGCAGGGTGGCGACAAAGTTAACAACTTTGATGTGGAATCCATGAAAACAACCCAAATTTCTGCCTGACACACCTCGTTTGATAAGGGGACGATGTATGGAGGCAGCTATATGGACGACTTTTGGAGGTAGCAATGGAGACAACGTGTGGAGGCTGCTATGGAGACAATTTAATTTGGATAGTGCCTGTATGTGGCAGTCCAAAAAAGTTTTCAAACCAGAGGAGCAGGTAGGTGGATAAGGAAGCCTAACCCCCAGATATTTCCTCCAGGAGCTTCCAGGTCCGGCTGGCTTTGAAAGCGATGGAAACCATAATGGTCTTGGCCAAGATAGAAGACACCGCAACAGTGAAGGTGAATCCAGTGGAGATTTGGCGTAGCATGCAGGTCATATCATCTGGACAACCAATGAACATGAAGATACATAACAAACTGAGCTTGAGGGACAGAAGAAGGATGAAGCTGATGTTCCGGTTATTGGCTTTTACTATCGGAGTGTCCAGGAACACAATGAAAATACTTAATACAGAGAAGGAGATGATAAGAAAAAGTCCAGACATGGAAGAGAAAACTGCAGCCAATATGTCCTGCTGATATGACAGAAACTCTCTTATTTTTGGAACACATTCGTCTTTATCTTCATTTGGCCATTTATTCTTCAGGACACTCTTGGCAAGCGTCCCCATCTATAAATAATATGAGAAATACATAGAAAATATGATTACATTACTTCGGTCTTTGAATATATTGTTGGTTAATTTTATACCTTGGTGTTTCCCGGAGAGGATTCCAGAAAATCATGGGTTCCCTTAAAGTGACCGCACAGGCGCGGGCCTGCTGTTCTGCGCCTACGAGGGCCGAAGATTGTGGGTAGGAGGGGTAAAGTGGCTACTGGGGCGTGGAGTAGCCGCGCCGTGTAGCCACAGCTGCGGCTACTTCACGCCCCAGTAGCCGCATAACAAAATCAGCATAAACCTTTAATATAAGTTCACAAAACAGTGCGGTCCGTGAGGATTAGCCCTTAAATGGTCTATCCTCACATCCTATTGATCCACCTACCACCCGATCTAAATTTATAGGTAGATTCGTGGTTGTAGGTTCCCTTTAAAGAATTTGTAGTAACGATCTATGGTCGGAATTTATTTATTAATCCATCAGTTGTGCTTAATAATGATATGTAGTTGGGTTCTTACACATAAATGAGGCAGTATCACTCGGATCAGTGACCTCTGACTTAATGAACCCCTTTTTATGCGCACTCAGATATTTACATGATTGTTGCCCTTGGACATTGCCCGTTCATGTTGTACATATATTACGTACAGGAGAAGATATTTACCAGACACATTGGACATCTGTCCTTCTGGACATGGAATACAGTTATAGCAACAGGAGTGATAGCTTTCATTTTTAGCTAGGCGCATTCCTGGAAAACATGGTGCAGAACACATTCCTCGTGGAATCTAGGGAAAAATAAGTATATATGAAAAGAAACCCGTCATAAGATTTAGGCTCATCACCATCTTATGTCAGACAATAATAGGATCACAGTGAGGTCCTTTATATTCCGGGAGATTCGGGTATACAGAAACAGAATAAATGGAAAGGAGTGATGGAGGTGAAGAAGAGGTAGAGTAGGATTAAACAGCACTCCAATAAAAACCTACATAGTCCATTGTGTTGATTCGGGTGCAGGTAGCCACGGGTTTTTGTTGCCAAGACCCCAATCCACAAAATCGAAAAAGCAGCAGCACTCCTTATATATCCATTGGAAAGAAGTAGAGTCCTGTATTTACAGAATATTACGTCTTTGGGGCTCATTTACTAAGGGTCCGTTGGACATATTTTCGTCGGGTTTCCCTGCGATTTCCGTTTCGCGACGAAGAAAAAGGGGAACTCTGGCGGACCTCGGGGCAGAAGCGACGGATGCAGGAACTCGGGCAGAGGAGCTTAGTGAATTGCGCCGGACCCGAACCCTCGGCGGACAACACACCGCGGGATGGTGACTTGACCGGGTAATTAAATCTGTACCTTTATGTTTAATATAAGGGGTCTGCTGATGGAGATTCATAAAGGGGGCTGATATTCTAAGTTTAATAGCATGTCAGATCAAACTGACCTAATCTATGCTGCCTTCAAGCCTTTTATATCTGGGTGGGCACGGACGGCTTCTACCAGCGGCTCCAAAGCTAGGACGAAAAGTGCTGGGGATGAGGGCAACCCTGCCATTTCCCCGTCACTATATGTTTACATTGTGGTTGCATTATTGGAAGTCTGTGGTAAATAAACGCTTTGTCGTAAAGTAATTTAAGGCTGGCAATGAGGTTGGGGGGGGGGGGGTCGAAGAGTTGTAGGACTCTTAATAGGTAGAGCCATAATACTGTATAAAATGCCGTCTTTATAACTAGAGAAAGCCTAAGTAAGGGTTACGGGACTGGTTTGCTGCATGTCTGATGTTTAAGGAAAGTATTAATACGTTGTGCCGTAATGGAGTTAAGTTTTGTCCAAAAATGATTAGGTGCCGTATATAAACTAGGGCATAATTTGTATCCAGGTGCCATTATACTATAAGTGACTGTGGTATTTTTACAGCCACAGTGTGGAGAAGTGATGCAAGGAGCTGAAGACATCTGAATGCTACAGCGTTAAGTCATGACCAATAGTTCTGTACCTGACAGAGAACAATTTTCACCAGTGGTTCTCCAGGATGAAGACCAGGATGGATCCGGCCATCACAGACAGAGGAGGCAGCAACTGCGACTTATTTATACATATCTTGCAGTACTTTTTGTCAGTGTATGTGTGTAGCCAATATATTCTCAAGTATACCTTGTGGGATGGCGGGCAGTAGCGAGGGTCTAGGTATATTGGGTCCAGATCCATGTTTGCATGTGAAGGATAGCATTTTAGACTCCTTCCTTGTTACCTACATTTGGACATTGCACTCCCGGATACTGTAAAAGGTAGCAAAACATGGCTAGGGGTGTAAAGGGTCACGTGAGCATTTCAACCTATCACTGACCTCGGTGGTCACAGGAAGGAAAGTGCTGACATTCCTAGTTGAATATCCCTGCTCTCCGTGGCCTTGGAAAAATGGAGACTATGGAAGGCACAAACTTTTCATTTTTATTTGCTCTTTAGCCCATATGGCATCTAATCTAAAGTCCTAAAGAAAATAATTGGTTAAAAATTCTGTGACATTTTAGCCATTATGAATGACGGATGGAGGCCTTCTAAACGGAAGAAGGATTTATAGTTTCCTTTATACTTTTCTATAATGAAAATGCATCATGGAAAATGTAAGCGCCATTGTGAACTTAGCCTAAACTTTGCAGGATAACAGAAATAAAAAAAATGCTTATATTCTGTAAGCTTGGCTCTGGTTTTATTAACCAATTAAACTTGGTTCTGGTACCGCATCTATCGAGCTTGGTTGAGCTCTGATAATTATGTAGCATGAGTTTGGCTTCATCCCATATCTATGTAGTAAACTTGGTCCTAATACCATATATATATATATTAAACATGGTTCTGGTACTATATCTTAGTAGTCAGCTTGGTTTTGGTTGTTTCTTTCTAGCAAACTTGGTCCTGGTACCATATCTTTGTAGTAATCCTGGTTCTGGTACTGGACACATGTAATAAGCTTGGTGAGTACTATTAGGGTCCTTAACCTGGTAAAGTTGGTTGTAGCTGCCATCACGTGACCACTCCGGCAGCAGGACTTGGGACTTCCTGTGACATCCTGTGTCCAGCTGGCATCAGGCGGATGGAGGGGGCCATACATTCATTACTGCCTGCAAACCTCCTCCATGATCATTACACCCACAAAAGTGTCAAGAGGAGCTGCGGTGTCCTCCTATAGCTGCGGTGATGGAGGAGAGGTGGGTGCATATTCCCCAGAGACATTTAGTAAATGTACTTTGGGAAGTTGCATAGTCAAAAGTTTTTAAGAAATAAAAAGCGTTTTATTTTATGGTTATTTTATTTTTGTTAATTTAAAAGACCCTTATAAAGACCAGAATCTGTCACGGCAATAGGTCGTCGCTCCCAGATTACGTCACAGTAAGCAACTATCTAAGCCAAGATAGTGGCGCCCATGGGCCGGCGGCATACAAAGGGTTGCAGCAAACACCCACCGGTAGCATCCACAATCGGCACCAATCATGGGTGTTACTAGTGGGTGTTTGCTGAAAAATGCAGCACACAAACCTTTTATGAAAAGGGCTCAGCCCGTGATCCCCTCCATACACATGCAGCCGACGTGTGACATATTGATACATCTCATGTCAGTAAGGGGTTATAATTAGAGATGAGCGAGCACTAAAATGCTCGGGTACTCGTTACTCGAGTTGAACTTTTTCCGATGCTCGAGTGCTCGTTTCGAATAACGAACCCCATTGAAGTCAATGGGATACTCGAGCATTTTTCAAGGGGATCAAGGGTCTGCACAGGGAAGCTTGGCCAAACACCTGGAAACCTCAAAAAATGATGGAAACACCACGGAAATGGACAGGAAACAGCAGGGGCAGCATGCATGGATGCCTCTGAGGCTGCTTAATCGCACCATTATGCCAAAATTATGGGCAACAGCATGGCAATGACAGAGTGACAGAATGAAGCTAGATAGCATGTAAAACATCCAATAATTGACCCTGACACTATAGGGGACGGCATGCAGAGGCAGCGGCAGCAGCGGCAGGCTAGAGAGTGGCATAGCGACATACATCAAATGGACTCAGGCTTCAAACCAATTTAAAGAATTCCTTTTGGCGAGGATAACGTGTAGCACTGTTTGTATCAGTATTTTGCCTGGTTAAGGCGGCAGAGAGGAACCAAAGGAGGTGAGCAAGAAGAGCTGAAATGATTTCCTATGTGAACAAAAGGTTGACAGTATATTTAGTCGATAACACAGCATGGTGGCGACATAGTGACCAAATTCCATAACGTATCTGGTGAAACAACCGAAAAATGAGCCTGACACAGCTCGTTTGCTAAGGGGACGACATGTGGAGGCAGCCATGGAGACGACTTCCATGATTAAGAGCGACAGTATGGGGCAACCATATTGCGCTTCTATGATTGCAACTGCAGGTCTCCATCATGGCGGCGACAGATGGGCCGAGTTCCACTATGTATCTGGTGAAACACCTGAAAATTCTGCCTGACACAGCTTGTTTGATAAGGGGATGATGTGCTGTATATCCTCTCGCGCTCCAGCGTCTGGGGTATAGACAGTTGCGCATGGAGACATTGGTGGACGCTGTGGAGGATCGTGGAGGCGAAATGGACAGGAAACAGCAGGGGCAGCATGCATGGATGCCTCTGAGGCTGCCTAATCTTGGGATGGAGCTGGCGGTCCGCTGCCAGGCGAGCTTTCGCCTGTTCAAGCCCCTGTCTCTCGGCTCCTCCCCACCCAAAATGGTCCTGGGGGCCAGAAGCGTTTACTTTGAAAAAATTATAATTTTCAAAGCAGCCCGGGTCGTTTGAATATTTCACCTAGGAATAATGGAATAGCATAGTGGTTCTATTTTTTATTGTTTTTACGGAAATGGTTCCATGATTAAGAGCGACAGTATGGGGCATCCAGATTGCGCTGCTATGATTGCAACTTCAGATCTCCAGCATGGCGGCGACAGACGGGCCGAGTTCCTTTATGTATCTGGTGAAACACCCGAAAATTCTGCCTGACACACCTCGTTTGATAAGGGGACGATGTATGGAGGCAGTGAACTAGTAGTAGATTAAAGGTGCTGCAGTTAAAACTATGTTAGTTGGATCTTGGGATGGAGCTGGCGGTCCGCTGCCAGGCGAGCTTTCGCCTGTCCAAGCTCCTGTCTCTCGACTTCTCCTTCCCAAAATGGGCCTGGGGGCCAGAAGCGTTTACTTTGAAAAAATTATAACTTTCAAAGCAGGCGGGGGCTACAAACAGCACTTCTAAGAACCATTTGTATAAGATCAAGTGTAGTACTGTTCTTATAAGTAATTGGCCTGGTTATGGCGGGGGAGGGGAACGTAAACAGATGCGCAAGTAGTGCTGAAATAATATCGGTCGAAGATAAAAGTTTGGCGGTATATTTTGTGGATAACACAGCAGGGTGGCAACAAAGTTAACAAGTTTGATAAGGAAGCCACGAAAACAACCCAAAATTCTGCCTGACACAACTCGTTTGCTAAGGGGACGATGTATGGAGGCAGCTATATGGACGACTTTTGGAGGCAGCTATGGAGATGACGTGTGGAGGTAGAAATGGAGACAACGTTTGGAGGCAGCTATAAAGACGACATGTGGAGGCTGCTATGGAGACAATTTAATTTGCATAGTGCCTGTATGTGGCAGTCCAAAAAAGTTTTCAAACCAGAGGAGCAGGTAGGGGGTCCTTCAGAAAAATTAAATAGATTGAGTGCCTGTATGTGACAGTCCAAAAAGGTTTTCAAACCAGAGGGCCGGGTAGGTGGCCCTCCAGAAAAATTAAATACATAGAGTACCTGTATGTGGCACTCCCAAAAATTGTTTAAAACAGAGGACCGGGTAGGTGACCCTCCAGAAAAATTAAATACATAGAGTACTATATCTAGAGCCAGTTGGCCCTGGCAAAAAATAGCCAGTTTCCTCTGCTTTAGTGTACAAAGAGGAGGAGAAGGAGGAAAATGAGGAGGAGGAGTGCATACATTATTCAGTTTGAGCTTCTTTCACCTGGTGGAGAAGGGAAATCCTGAGAAATACAGGCTTTATTCATCTTGATAAGCGTCAGCCTGTCAGCGCTGTCAGTCGACAGGCGTGTACGCTTATCGGTGATGATGCCACCAGCTGCACTGAAAACCCGCTCAGACAAGACGCTAGCGGCAGGGCAGGCAAGAACCTCCAAGGCGTACAGCGCCAGTTCGTGCCACATGTCCAGCTTTGAAACCCAGTAGTTGTAGGGAGCTGTGTGATCATTTAGGACGATGGTATGGTCAGCTACGTACTCCCTCACCATCTTTCTGTAAAGATCAGCCCTACTCTGCCGAGACTGGGGACAGGTGACAGTGTCTTGCTGGGGTGACATAAAGCTGGCAAAAGCCTTGTAAAGCGTACCCTTGCCAGTGCTGGACAAGCTGCCTGCTCGCCTACTCTCCCTCGCTACTTGTCCCGCAGAACTACGCACTCTGCCGCTAGCGCTGTCAGAAGGGAAATACTGTTTCAGCTTGTGCACCAGGTCCTCCTGGTATTCATGCATTCTCACACTCCTTTCCTCTCCAGGGATGAGAGTGGAAAGATGTTGCTTGTACCGTGGGTCCAGGAGAGTGAATACCCAGTAATCGGTGCTGGAATAAATTCTTTGAATGCGAGGGTCACGGGATAGGCAGCCTAGCATGAAATCTGCCATATGCGCCAGAGTCCCAACGCGCAAGAATTCACTCCCCTCACTGGCCTGACTGTCCATTTCCTCCTCCTCCAACTCCTCCAACTCCTCTTCTTCTGCCCATACACGCTGAACAGTGAAGGACTGAACAATGGTCCCCTCTTGTGTCTCGCCAACATTCTCCTCCTCTTCCTCCTCATCCTCCTCCACCTCCTCCGATATGCGCTGAGAAACAGACCTGAGGGTGCTTTGGCTATCAACAAGGGAATATTCTTCCCCCGTCTCTTGTGACGAGCGCAAAGCTTCCGACTTCATGCTGATCAGAGAGTTTTTCATCAGGCCAAGCAGCGGGATGGTGAGGCTGATGATGGCGGCATCACCACTGACCATCTGTGTTGACTCCTCAAAGTTACTCAGCACCTGACAGATATCAGACATCCACGTCTACTCCTCATTGTAGACTTGAGGAAGCTGACTGACCTGACTACCAGTTCTGGTGGAAGTTGACATCTGGCAGTGTTCAATCGCTCTGCGCTGCTGGTAAACTCTGGATAATGTTTGACAGACAGAGAATGATGCGAGCAGTGCGGGCAGGGGCTAGTCTATTCCAGGGTCACCTGATCAGGCCAGCCAACCACTGCTATCGACGTGTAAGGGTACCACGTCATGCTGGGTGGAGTGCAGAGTCTCCTGGCTTGTGATTGGCTCTGTTTCTGGCCGCCAAAAATCAAAACGGCGGGAGATGCAATTTTCTCGAGCTGGCAAAATATTTGTCCGAGCAACGAGCAGTTTCGAGTACGCTAATGCTCGAACGAGTATGTTCGCTCATCTCTAGTCCTTACCTTAGACTAGGAAAGTAAGAAAGACACCTCAACATTCCTATGGTATTAGCAAAGCATTATAATAAAATCAAGGAACTGTGTCCGCCAGACTGTTTGTGTCTAATCACTTTTTGACTTTGGGTAAACAATGAACTGCTGTAGTCCCTTAAAAGCTGGAACTGTTTAATTTTTTCGTCAATATAGAAGTATAAAACTTGATAACTACATTTTTGTAAATTATTCCTTGACGGTAAAAATTAAGCAGCAATTTAGAATGTAGACAATTTTTTACATTATGGCCCACATTTATCAAAAAGAGTGCCGTGTGTACTATGTGCAGTGTGTACTATGTGCAGTGTGTGTACTATGTGCAGTGTGTGGTATGTGCAGTGTGTACTATGTGCAGTGTGTACTATGTGCAGTGTGTACTATGTGCAGGGTGTGTACTATGTGCAGGGTGTGTACTATGTGCAGGGTGTGTACTATGTGCAGTGTGTACTATGTGCAGTGTGTGTACTATGTGCAGTGTGTGGTATGTGCAGTGTGTGGTATGTGCAGTGTGTACTATGTGCAGTGTGTACTATGTGCAGGGTGTACTATGTGCAGTGTGTACTATGTGCAGGGTGTGTACTATGTGCAGGGTGTGTACTATGTGCAGGGTGTGTACTATGTGCAGGGTGTATTATGTGCAGTGTGTACTATGTGCAGTGTGTTTTATGTGCAGTGTCCTGTGTACTATGTGCAGTGTGTATTATGTGCAGTGTCCTGTGTACTATGTGCAGGGTGTGTACTATGTGCAGTGTGTGTACTATGTGCAGTGTGTCCTGTGTACTATGTGCAGTGTCCTGTGTACTATGTGCAGTGTGTCCTGTGTACTGTGTGCAGTGTCCTGTGTACTATGTGCAGTGTGTACTATGTGCAGTGTGTCCTGTGTACTATGTGCAGTGTCCTGTGTACTATGTGCAGTGTGTCCTGTGTACTATGTGCAGGGTGTACTATGTGCAGTATGTACCATGTGCAGTGTGTACTATGTGCAGTGTCCTATGTAGTGTGCAGGGGGCGCCAGACTCCTCAATTGTGTTTTTAAAGTTCTTCATGAATATGGCAGCCTCTGTACTGCTCCGATAAAGTGCACCAGAACGTTTTTGGTGCACCATTAACATGGGGCATGCAACATATTTCTTTAGGAACTTGCATGACAAATGTGGCTCACAGTCCAGCTGAGCACCGGAACACCCCCTTCAATGCAGAAATTTGTGAGGCGATGGGTATAGTGCAGAGCGGATTCAATATATGCAACATCCCCTACCAGGGTCTGACCGTTTTCGGAATCTGGTGGAAGCCATGGTCCTGAATACCGGAGTGGCTGGCAAGTGCTGCCTAGCGTACAGTGATGTTCACAGGGTTTGGTATCAGGAGTCAATCGCCTGGCAGGTCTCCAGCAGGTGGTGTGTGCAAGAAAATGGAGGGAGAGGCAGACAAAGTAGGTTTCTCCCTGGAGCAGCCCCAGTGTGTAGATAGGGATCCCTGTGGATGAAGGATGGGGTGCACGTGATGGTGTACAGCGGGACCCAGGGATCACTCAGATGCACGTTTGTGAAGTTCTTTATTGGAACAGGCAACAGCCTTAACAGCAGTAAACTTTAGCTGGGTGGAGATAGCTGGTGGGACAAGATCCTCAGGTAGGTGGTAAATGGCTTCAGGCTGGGATAAGTGTATTGCAGCAGAGTGCTTGTGGTGGAGCTTCAGCTTTGGGTCTGTTGTCAGGGCAGCTTGCCTCAGACACTGCTGTTTCCTGGGCTGACTTCTTACCTCTGAACTGCTTTCCTGATCAAGACTCCCAGAGAAAAAGAACTGGAACTTTCCAGCCACAAGGGGCTTTATAACCTCCCCTTGCGAGCCGGCAGCTCCCTTGTCAAACCAGCTTGCTCTTACCATCTCAGTTACACAGAGCATACAATTGGATAAGGCATTTAACTCAGGACCTCCCAGGCAGAATCTTACAGCAGCAATTACAGCATGCTAGAGACCTCCTAATGAGGTGTGCAGACACAGCAGAAAACTCCTGACATGGAGTGGGACCTCTTCACAACCCTTGGCATCGGCAGGGGTGTTGTATATACACCAACACTTTTTCATCTAACGTCTTAATTTCTTAATGTGGGTTAACCCCTTACCGATGCCTCTCGGCATGTGTCGGGTCCTGGTGCATGGAGAGGGCTCAAGGGATTAACCCTCTCCATAGCTGGTAAGTGTTTTCTGCATATTGCAGCAAAGACTTACTGGTAACACCCGCGATCGGAGGTTGTTTTCCCTCCGATCGCTTCAAAAGGATAGTGGCACATAGGTGACGTCATCGTGGAGCGGCAATCCATCAGCACATTGTAATGAAAGAGGAGGAAAATCCCCATATACTGCCATACTGTAGACAACCTAGGGTTAAAGTACTAGGGTTAAAGTTCATAGTAAAAATAAAAAAAAGTAAAAAAAAAAATAGTAATAAAAAAAATTAAAATTCTAATCACCCCCCTTTCCCTAGAACTGATATAAATATAAATAAACAGTAAAAATCACAAACACATTAGCTATCACCTGATCTATCAAAATATAATAACGCTTTTTTTACTGCGTTTAACCCCGTAACAGAAAATAATAAAAACAGAAAAATATAAAAAAATAAATAAAAAGTGATCAAAAGGTCGTACAGTCCTAAAAATGATAGCAATAAAAACATGATCAAAAGTTGCAAAATTATTACACCACCCACAGCTCCATACACCAAAGTGTGAAAAAGTTATTGGCGCCAGAAGATGGCAAAATTTAAAAAAAACAATTTGTACAGGTTTTAATTTTTGTAAATATATGAAAACTAAAGAAAATTTGTTTTGACCCAAATCGAATCATGGTGAATCACATTAAAAACAGGCATTTCCTGGCTGCAGAGAGCCTGTAGGGTGTTCTAGAACGTTGTGCAATACTTAAATATACATAGGGAGCGTGGTTTGGTCTTCAAACAATGCTGTGTTTTAGTATGACACGCACATGACAGCCGCGGCTCTTAGAATCGCTTCACTCTTCACTTCCATGTGCACTTACATAGGCCAACTTCCCTAAATAAGCGAAGCGGGAACGCAGCCTGACAAGGTAACGTCTGTGCCGGCTCCGAAGGACCGAGCTGAGGGCCAAGATCCCACTATAACATCACAGAGTGCACTTTTTACACTGACATCAGATGATTCCATAGATGTTAAATGCGGATACATGTAGAAACCCCCCAAAAGAGTGCAGAGGGTGTCGGCAGTAATTTTGCATTGACGTCACTGATCATTTAGCCCTTCTTTTCATCCGTCAGTGTCCGCTTTCAATTGGTCAAAAATCCATCAGTATTGCTACAGCCATAAACAAACAGGAGTTGTCCAAAACAGAGATGACCAGTAAATGGGATACTTGCATGTCCTCTGTGTTCTGTATCCACTCCTGCTTTTGGCTATCAATCCTGAAGCTTTTCATTCCTTCGGACAGATGAAATGAAGGGGAAAACCAAACATAGTGGCAACGACATAGAGTGTCGGAGGGTGAAAACAGCATTATGGAAATCACAGGATGTTCCAGGGAGACAGCAGCCAGTTGACAGCAGCATGAGTAGGCCGCAGAGTGGCACAATGACAAATTATGGAGGTGGCGGAAACATGGCAGAATGACAGAGCGTGAAGGTGGCGGCAGCAGAATCATGAGGTCAGAGAGTGGTACAATGACAAATTCTGGAGCTAGCAGCAATTTAGTAGGCCAGAGTTCGTCCTCGCTGCATAGTGGCGCTGAGCCCAGACCACCTAGTAGATCTCTGGCTGATGGAAATGAAGAGGACAGAGGCTGGTTGAGGACAGGTGAGCGCAGCTAAGGGTTGTATCTGATGAACCCACGGACTCTTGGCTGGGGTTGTCAGATGTCATTTGGGAGAAAGTTGATGACCTGCTCAACCAATTGAGAACCTTTGTGTTGTTCATCAACACACTGCCGCTAGATGACAATGGCCTCACAGAGTCACCCCTGCTGCAACGTCCCCTTACTGTGTTGCGACCTGTGCCTGCTCCACCTGCCACCTCTCTTTCTCACATATTGGTTAATCAACTATATGGATTTGACACGGATTTCTTGATATCTACTTAGCAACAAAAAAGAATTAAAATTTGGGGAATACAGAACCCCAAAAACTGACACCCTGGATTTTGAGCAAAAATCACTCCATCAGCTGCTGAGTACAAGCAGCTGGACGCTAGAGACAGCAAATGCAGTGGGAAATGACGAAATTGGAAATGGCCGTCTGTTTTTATAGGGCTGTGAAATCACATAAGCCTGGCGGTCACTGATTGTCTTTTAGGTCTGCACATGTGATCGAAGGTGTTCTTTTCTTCTTCCCAGAGTTCTCTGCCCCATGTAACAAGCAGCCATTTTGCTAATAAAGTGAAAAAAAAAATTGTTCCCACAAATCACCATAATCTTCGTATTCGTGCTGAACCAAAGTTTTCCTGAAATGCGGAACAAAATCCAATTCATAAGAATCGATTCACCCATTTCTAATGAAACATTATAAAACCTATACAAATTTGGTATCCCCGTAATTGTACCAACCCAAAGAATAAAGTAGACCTGTCATTTAGGGAAAATGGAAGTGAAAAACAAAAAAAGGCCAGGTCGTTAAGGGGTTAACGTCTAAGTATCTTTTTTTATTCTGATGGCATGCTTTGGATAGCGCCAGAAAATAAACACTTGGGGGGGGGGGGTATCAGGGCTTCTACGCCAGGACACTTATGATTATTTCCCCCTTTCTGCCATCTACATGGAGGGGGCATGACCGACGGTGGAGTAAACGCGGCCAATGGGGCTCTGGGACAGCGCAGGGTGTTCTTCTCCCCTCGCCAGCGCACTGACTGATGTTGTAGATTTATTCTATATTTATTAATATTGTTCTATACCATTTTTTTGCACAGCAAAGCATTCACGTGTCACTAACCATGTATCTAACAAATTTTTTATCTACGATTAAGAATCACCTTTTTTTTCTAAGCTATTTTTTTAGAGCGCCGTGGCATGTTGATGTTTTTATCAATGTGAAAATAAAGAAGTTTTTATCTGCTTGGAACCATACACTGCTGGAGTCCTTTGGTTTTTGTATTCATGGACTGACCCCGACTCAGACTGTCCATGCAGTGTAGAGAAGCTGACACCATCCTCTTTGGGTGAGCTGTTTCCATCTTTTTCTAGTCAAGCTCAATGTCAACTCGGAAACAAAATATTTTTATCAACCATCAGACTGTTGGTTTTGAAAATATTGTCATTATTGCAGAAAAATTTCAGCCGTCAATTGAAAAATATATGCAATAAGCAATATGTAAGCAATATAAAAATATAAGCATGAATTCATCAGGTGAGCAAAACCACTGCCAGGGGTGTAACTAGAAGCTGATGAGCCCCAGTGCAAAGTCTGTGCCATGAACCCGACTATAATGTGTGGTTTATTGTCTTTTCTTATGGGAAAGTGACACCTTATGGGCCCCTGAACCTCTTGGGGCCAGTTGCAACTGCACCATCTGACCCCTAGAAGTTAGGCCCCTCCATCTGACTATTGTAATCCCTTATAGCAGGGAATCCTCTCCCCCATCTGGAAAGGGGAGGAGCTTGTGCTGATCACAATTTTGTTTCCTCTGAAACACATGCATCGGTAAAAAGTACCTTGTGTTTTGCATTGTTTACATGCAAACTATATGGTGCTAGTTACTTCTGGCCTCTGTTTCAGAGGAAACACAGATTCGACCAGCACAAGCCCCTCCCCTTTCCAGTTGCATTGTCTTTCAAAACGCATTGCAAGTGTGACTGCAGCCAATGGGGATCCACAGAATTAATAAAAAATTTTGTTTTCTGATCTCTGAGATTTAAGGGATTGCCTCAATATACAGTTCTCTATGGTCTTATCCATCAGAGAAGACATTTTATGGATTTGTCGGCTTGGATTTTAAGAATACATCAAGTTATGGGCTTCACAACATCGTAATAAGGCTGGTTTTTGTAAAACAAATTATAGCTTTTGATGATGAAAAATTTTGCCAATTCCTTTTTTTACAGAATGAACAAAAAAAAAAAATTTGGGCTAGTACATTAAAATAGTTAATTAGTACAATTGGAACAAAATTGGTGCAAACTAGAGATGAGTGAGCACTAAAATGCTTGAGTGCGTGCTACTCGAACTTTTCCTGATGCTCGAGTGCTCGTATCGAATAACGAACCCCATTGAAGTCAATGGGAGACTCGAGCATTTTTCACTGAAAGAACACATTGAAAGAACACAGTGAAGAACACGTTGCAGATGTTTCCATCAGTTAAAATTGAGTTGTATCTCAGCCAAAAGAAAAATAATTTTAGTAATTTACTTATCATTTCACTTTAACTAAATATTTGGATCTGGAAATGGCTGATCCTGGGATTTGTGATTTTCTACTTGTCGTAATCCTCCTGGTTCACAGTCAGGTGGTAATGGGAGACGCCTTTCCACATTCCTCTAATTTCAATCTCAGAACCAAACATGGTGCGGGCTCTGGCCTTGTAAGGGACATCTATTTCAGCTTTTATCACTGAGGCCACCATTTTAATGGCTTTACCACCCTCCAGCTCTACGTCTGTAGTCGATGAGAAGGTAATCTGTAGAAGACAAAAAAGGAATGACAAGATCCTTGGTAAAAAAGTTTTAGGTCAGTAGAAACAGCAAAAGATAAAACTTTTCAAACTGTTCAAGTCAACATTATGAATTGTGTGTCTATTTAATTAACAATGAATGGAAATAGGCATCTGAGCTGAAAGACGATAGCTTCTGTGACAATTACTTCACAATACTAAAAGAGTAGACATCTACTTTGCTGTGTAGAGCAACATTGATTGTACTAATTTAATCTGTATCCTCATACAGTACTATGTTGCAGGGATAATAACTACATCTGCATACTCCTACATGATCTGGTTGGAAACAATATGACTAGATCCCAGCCCCCATAACAGCCACGTGAATGCACCCTTATACTCAACCACAAAAACCTCAGACACGCTATTAAAACCTGTGTCAGGAAAGTCGGTCACACTCGGTGACGGTGACAAAAGAGCTTACAGTCTTTGAGGATGAGGGGGTGACACAAGAGCTTACCCCCCCCCCCCCCCCTCAGATTGTTTTCCGCCTCTCTCGGACACTGCAGGGTTGCCATGTAAAAGTTTTTCTCCTGAAACAAAAAATTTCCTTCTCTTCAGTTTTACAGATTCTTCACCAGCAGATATAGAAGTGATCGCTGCTTAAACCACTAAAGGACAGTGGTGGATTTTCCTTTAAATAGTAATTTCATGTACATTTTATTAAGTTGGACTTACCTCAGTTTCATTGGTCTTTGTAAAGTTCCAGTTGTGGTTGGTGCTCGTGTTCATTGAAACCTTCAAATCTGCTTCAGAAATTATGGGAATTCCTGCCTTTATAATGGATTCAATTCCGCTCTTCAATGTAAATCGATTTCGTGGGTGAAGGTCTGCTTTATTGTTTTTCGGAACCTATTACACCAAAAACATCAGTAGAAAAAAAATCTGATTCAAAGGAACAGAAGTTCATACATTTTCACTCAAGTAACACAAAATTTCACAAAATAAGGTTCTAAAAATTATTGATTCATTTTTTAAAATTTGCCACTCTCTGGCCGGAATGATTTCTGTATAAATTGCCTCTCCGTTGTCTCTTCGATGCCCTTTTCAGCAATAAAATATTACAAAACCAATACCCACCCACAGAACAGATTTGATCAGAAGCTCAAAATATTTTCTTGTCACAAACCTGTCCAATGTCCTGTCCAAACAGCACAAATACAACCAGACTTGGTGTCAGCTGCCTGACTGCATAAGTGGTGGCAAACTAACCCTGCAATCACCCTGTGGGCAATCACCTTGACAAGGGCTAACACTCTATCCAAAACTTTCTAATAGACCCTAAAAGTGAGAGAAGGAACTTTCTTTATCTCGTAGCTGCTGAACGGTGGAGCGGACAGGTAATATCAGGCCAGAGAAAGACTAGTGGTCACACAAGGACACAGAAATACGTTGAGACTATAAACAAGAGAGAGAGAAGAGGGACAAACACAGACGGACAAGAAAAGTCAGATAGAAAAGGGTCAAATCCAAGATGACGGCGCAGAATTTAATAGCGAGAGAATGATCAGATAAACATAGCTGAGGTTAGATACACAGATTTGCAGAGCAACAGCAAAAGCAATGGACATTAAGTGTCAGGAGACTAGCAAAACCTGCAAGGTGAAATGGAGCTGGGCAGAGATATATATATATAAAGAATGTCCTGAACGCCACCCTTAGCAGCTGACTGAACCATCCATCCGTCACTCAAGTGCTGAGCTGTAGAGCTATCGGGTGTGGTCTAATCTGTCACAATACAGCAGCAACCTAAGCCACAGAAGCATGACCCCTTTCCCACAACACAAACACATTGCTTGACTGAGCTGAAATGTTTAAAGGGAAAGCTGGTTAGAAGGCGGTCACTTATGTAAACACTAAACTAACAGCTCTCTTACGTGTATGGCTGGACTTTTACTTACCTAAAGGAAAATTTCAATGTAGAAGTGCTTTTCCTGTTGTCATAGAACTTCACATCTAACACCTCAGGAGACTCAGAAACCTTTTTACCCTCCTCAGTCACAAATTCAAGGCTCAGAATACTCTGAATTATTTTGTCTTTTGCAAATGAAAGAAATCTGAACTTATGGTAGGTCCATCCTAAGTAATCGCCACTTATCACTGGATGTGTCCCATCTCTCATTTGTATATTTACTCTGTAGATGCTTCCATTGTATTTATCCACACACCACAGTTTTCCATCCAGATCGAAAGACATAAAGTGAGTGAACCTTGACCAATTATCCCGTCCAATTGAACTGCTTGTTTCTAACCATGTAGCATTTTCATCAGTTGGGGGCGGCCCTTTGTGGATTTGGCCATTGGTATCCACAACAAAAAGAAAACCTTCAGTATCAAAGAAAACTGCAAGATACTCATTCCATCCACGCTTTCCTATTCTCTGTGCCTGGTCATGCCTCCAAGGTCTGTGCTGATTGTCTGGCTGAGGACCTTTATAGAATTCCCCTTCATTTGTTATAGCATATAATTCTCCAGCCGGGTGAAAAAAAATACATTTACATTTGTCCCAATCGTATTTACCAACACTTTTTGCCACCAAAAACCAATCAGTATCTTTGTTGGAAGGCAACGGACCCCGGTACAGGTCTCCACCACGAATACAGAAGAGCTCCCCCTCCGGGCTGCAGGCTATACGGCTGACATTTTCTAGCTTGCCCATAGTTTCTGACTCCTTTAAAAGAAAATCCAGGCGAGTTCTTGGTGGCAGGCCAAGTTTGACCATGCCGCTCTTTTCCACTGCCAATAGCAATGTCTCTGGAATAATATAAGTTTAATATGATTGGAGGCTGTATCTAATGAATCCATAGGGGGTGAGGGGGCTGTATTTAAAATGACCATGAGGGGGCGGTATATAATATAACCATGAGGGGCTGTATATAAAATAACCATGAGTGGCTGTATATAAAATAACCATGAGGGGCTGTAAATAAAATAACCATGAATGGGCTGTATATAAAATAACCATGAGGGGCTGTATATAAAATAACCATCAGGGTCAGACTCGGTCCCAGCCTCCACCAAGTTAACCCAATGTGCCATCAGCGATATATAGTGGCCCTGCCCAGCAGCACTCGTCCACGTGTCCGTGGTCAGGTGGACCTTGTCAGAAACGGCGTTGGTCAGGGCACGGATGATGTTGTCTGACACGTGCTGGTGCAGGGCTGGGACGACACATCGGGAAAAGTAGTGGCGGCTGGGGACCGAATACCGAGGGGCGGCCGCCGCCATGAGGTTGCGAAAGGCCTCGGTCTCTACCAGCCTATAGGGCAGCATCTCCAGGCTAAGCAATCTCGAGATGTGGACATTGAGGGCTTGGGCGTGCGGGTGGGTTGCACTCTACTTCCTTTTCCGCTCCAGCGTCTGGGGTATGGAGAGCTGAACGCTGGTGGATGCTGTGGAGGATCGTGGAGGCGACGATAGGGTTTTTGGGCCAGGGTCCTGGGCAGGGGGCTGACTATCAGCTGACACAGGGGAAGGAGCAGTGGTGTGCACGGCCGGAGGTGAACAGGCTTGGTGCCACTGAGTGGGGTGTTTAGCATTCATATGCCTGCGCATACTGGTGGTAGTTAAGCTAGTAGTGGTGGAACCCCTGCTGATCCTGGTTTGGCAAAGGTTGCACACCACAGTTCGTCGGTCATCCGGTGTTTCCTTAAAGAACCTCCAGACTTCTGAAAATCTAGCCCTCGCCGCGGGAGCCCTCGCCACGGGAGCTTCACTACGTGACACATTTGGCGCTGATGCACCAGCTCTGGCCCTGCCTCTCCGTCTGGCCCCACCACTGCCTCTTCCAACCTGTTCTGGTCGAGGACTCTCCTCCGTCTCAGAAGCACTGTGTTCACCCGGCCTCTCAACCCAGCTTGGGTCTGTCTCCTCATCATCCTCCGATCCCTCAGTCTGCTCCCCCCTCGGACTTCCTGCCCTGACAACAACTTCACCACTGTCTGAAAAACGTGTCTCCTCATCGTCGGACACCTCTTTACACACTTCTTCCACTACGTCAAGAAGGTCATCATCACCCACAGACTGCGACTGGTGGAAAACCTGGGCATCGGAAAATTGCTAAGCAGCAACCGGACAAGTGGTTTGTGACTGTGGGAAGGGTCCAGAAAACAGTTCCTCAGAGTATGCCGGTTCAAATGGCAAATTTTCCTGGGAGGGGGCAGACTGGGGGGGAGGAGACTGAGGTGCAGGAGCTGGAGGAGTGCCGATTTCGGTGACATGGGTGGACTGCGTGGAAGACTGACTGGTGGACAAATTGCTCGAAGCATTGTCGGCAATCCACGACATCACCTGTTCGCACTGTTCTGGCCTCAACAGTGCTCTACCACGAGTCCCAGTAACTTCAGACATGAACCTAGGGAGTGTAGCTCTGCGGCGTTCCCCTGCTCCCTCATCAGCAGGTGGTGTCTCACCCCGCCCAGGACCACGGCCTCTGACCCCTGCAGTAGTTGGACGCCCACGTCCCCGCCCTCGTCCTCTACCCCTAGCCCTCGGGTTAAACATTTTGAAAATGAAAGTTATAACTTTAATTTTTTTTTTACTTTTTTTTGTGGTTTTTTTTGTGTTTTTTTTTTTGTTTTTTTTGTAAAACAGGGACATGGCACATACTGGTGTGACGTGGAACAAACAAGAGCAACTAGAAAAGGTAGGTATTAAAAATTTTTTAAAGACACCTGTAATTGTTTTAAACTTTAGGACAACTTAGCTTAGTTTTACACCAGCAAATTTTTGGCTGTCACATTTGCATATCTTGACGCACCCTTTTGAAGCCATGTTCCTATTATTAGGTCAGTTAGAGATGAGTGAGCACTCAAGCTGGGTATCTTGATTCGAGACAAAACTTCCGATGCTCGATGTGTCGTCTCGAATAACGAGCCCCAGTTGAAACTGGAATACATCTTGCCCATAGCTGTAGCCAGTGGTGAACCTCGCTGCATAAGTCGAGTTATACAATGGCAACCCCCTTTGCCATATCCAGTAGTAATACACCAGGTTATTTTTTTAGTAGTGGGTTCTCCATGCAGTGACTCCAATGCAGTGTCACCAATGCTGACATTAAATGTATAGAGACACCATTTTTAAGTAGGTGGGGACTGGCCCCTTTGTTCTCCTGATGCTGCCCCCCATCTGCTGCCCCAACTGGATTGTTGTAGCAGTTGCACCGGTCTTGCCTGGAGTTATGTAGTGACAGGCCCCATTTACCCTTTGCTTCAAACTGTTGAAGATAAATAAAATAATAAGACAGTTACAGCTTTAATATAATCAGTTACCTAATGATGTCACCAAGAAAAATATGTGTGAAAACAACTCTAAACAATATAGAATCCTTATCTCATAAGAAACAGATGAGAATATTTTGTTTAAAATATAATTTTTTTTGTGCTATGGGTAAGGAATATTAAACCTAAAGTTATCTTACGACCCTGCCACCTCTTCTCACCTGGAATTATTTGCATTCCATATTCCATATACGTGGATAAAAAACGTACTTAGAAATCCTCTTGCATCTAACATAATGAACACATTTCATTTTTTGAAAAAAGACACAATAAGCGATTATTTCCAATTACAGTGAACCCTGAGTGAAATATTAACCGAGTATAATATAATAATGGAAATTAAATGTACTGAATTTCCTGTGTATGAAAGGTGGATAAAAAGTGATGAGAACGGAAAGTCAAATATCGCTGCTCAGTATGAGATAGAAACAATGGAACAAATTCAAAATGGGTCAAGCGAATTCTTACTAATTTTATGGCAACAAAACTGTTCCAGTGAATATTTTTAATGTTTGAGTAATACAAAAATATTTTCTTAGCTTTCCGGATGCTAAGGAAAGTTATAGATGTTAATTTACTATAACTGTGTACAGCATAAGAGAGAGACTGATTCTTAATATCAGTCTTCACTTACTGCTCATATAATTGTAAGGTAAATTAGAAAAAAAAAAAAACAAAGGGGGTCATTTATCGTTGGATTTTCTGTTTTATTTCTTTGATATTGGGACTTTTTTAAGACAGCTTTAAAGGGGGTTGCAAGGGTTTAATAAAATGATAGGTGGCCCCGAGTGAAGCAGGAAACTGTAAAAAAAGAAATATTACACTTCTCTTTCAAGAGTCTTTTTGTTAGTGCCGGGCCCCCTGTTTTTCTTTACAGACGCAAGCATGCTCTGCTCTTTACAACTTCACCCACCTGGCACACCAATGTCCTCTGTTAAGCATCTGATACAGCCATAGGTTCAAGTGGTATAAGGGCACGGCAGCGGAAATGGAGTGGGCACCAGGCAGGTGGCATTTGCGGAAACAGGGACATGGGAACCTACTGGTGGATGACGTGAACAACAAGGACACTAGAAAAGGTAAACGTATTAAAATTTTTAAAGACCAAATGTATATTGTTGTAAACTTTCGGACAACTTAGCTTAGTTTACACCAGCAAAATGGTGGTGTCACATTTGCATAATCTTGACGCACACCATTGGGAAGCCATGTTCTATTATTAGGTCACGCTTAGGATGAGGAGCACTAAAAATGGATCGGGTGGTAACTCGTTATTCGAGACAAACTTTTCCCGATGCTCGAGTGCTCCGTCTCGAATAACGAGCCCATGAAGTCAATGGGAAGACTCGAGCATTTTCAAGTGGCCAAGGCTCTGCACAGGGAAAGCTTGGCCAAACACCTGGGAACTCAGAAGAAAAGGATGGCAAACACCACGGGGGAAAAATGGACAGGAAACAGCAGGGCAGCATGCCTGGATGACTTGAGGCTGCTAATTCGCACCATTATGCCAAAATATGGGACAACAGCATGGCCATGACAGGAGAGTGACAGAATGAAGCTAGATAAGCATCAAAAAAATCCAATAATGACATGACACTATAGGGGACCGGCAGGCAGGCGGCAGCGGCAGAGGCTCCTAGAGCGTGTCCATGGCGAATACCCTAAATGGACTCAGGCTCAAAACAAAAGGGTGGCAGAGAGGGGGAAACCAAAGGAGTGTGAGCAAGAAGACGCTCAAATAAATCGGGCCATGATAAAAGTTTGCCAGTTATTTGTGGATTACACAGCAGCGGGTGGCGACCAAGTTAAACATGGAGCCATGAAAAACAACCCAAAATTCGGCCTGAACAGATGTTTGATAAGGGGGAACATGTAGGAGGCAGTGAACTAGTGTGATAAAGGTGCTGCAGTTAAACTGTAGTTGCGATCTTGGCATGGAAGCTGGCGCTACGATGCCAGGCGAGCTTTCGCCAATTCCAAGCCCCCTGCTCTAGGCTACTCCCAAAACAGCATTCTAGAACATTTGTATAAGATCAAGTTGGAGTAGCGTTCTTATAAGTTTGGATATGGCGGGGTGAGGGGAATGTAAAACGAATGGCAAGAAGCGTGAAATAAGACGGTAAATTATTAAAAGTTTGGCCAGATATTTGTGGATACACAGCAGGGTGGCGCCAAAGTTAACACTTTTGATGTGGAATCCTGTAAAGTCTTGGGCGGTATGTGCTCTTTTTCGCCTAGGACTCAGCCGTTGAGACCGCCTGCTGTCGTTAGACGACGGCAAGATGCTGTTCCTAGAGATAGCGATGATGGCGCCATGCCCACGGATGGTAATTCGGAGGAGGAGGAGGGGAGGTGGAGGAGGGGTGGTGGGAGGAGGAAGGAGGAGGTATAGTAGGCCTTTGAGACATGGGACCAGGTAGGCCCCGCAATCCTCGGCGTCCGGCAGTCAGTATATGGACCAAGCACCCAGGGTCAGGACTCGGTCCCAGCCTCCACCAGTTAAGTGTAGTAGCGTTCTTATAAGTTTTGGATATGCGGTGGAGGGGAATGTAAAAACAGAGACGCAAGAAGCGCGATGAAAATAATTCGGTAAATGACTAAAAAGTTTTCAGTATATTTGTGGGATTAGTAAACACATTTCTGGCGTGTAGGTGGCGACAAGTTAACAACTTGATGTGGAATCATGAAAACAACCAAATTTCTGCCTGAACACTTAGTTGATAAGGGGACGAGAGGGTGCTATGGACAATTTGGCGGGTGAGCACGTATGATGGAGTCAGAACAATAATTTGGGGTATGCAATGATTGCAGTACCAAAAAGTTTTAACGGGAGGCAGTGAGGCCTCCAGATAGGAAACATTAGATTGGTAGTGCCTGTATGTGGACATCCCCAAATAAGTTTCAAACCAGAGGGGCAGGTAGGGGCCCTCCAGAAAAAAGAATAGATGAGTGCTCTGTAGTGGAGCTCCCAACAAGAATTGTTTTAAACAGAGGAGACGGTAGGTGGCCTTCCAGAAAAATGAAAATAGATTGAGTTGCCTGTATGTGGAGCTCAAAAGTTTTAAACAGAGGAGCAGGTAGGTGGCCCTCCAGAAAAAATGGAATAGATTGAGTGCCTGTATGTGGCAGTCCAAAAAAAAGTTTTCAACAGAGGAGCAGGTTAGGTGATCGCCATCCAGAAAAATGAGAATAGATTGAGTGCCGGTATGTGGCAGTCCAAAAAGTTTTCAAACCAGAGAGCAGGTAGGTGGCCCTCCAGGAAAATGAATAGATTGAGTGCCTGTATGTGGCAGTCCCAAAAAGTTTCAAACCAGAGGAGCAGGGAGGGGGCCCTCCAGAAAATGAAAATAGATTGAGTGCCTGTATGTGGCATCAAAAAGTTTTCAAACCAGAGGAGCAGGTAGGTGGCCCTCCAGAAAATAGAATAGATTGAGTGCCTGTTTAATGTGGCAGTCCACAAAAAGTTTCAAACCAGAGGAGCAGGTAGGTGGCCCTCAGAAAATTGATAGATTGAGTGCTGTATGTGGCATCCAAAAATGTTTAAAACAGAGGACCGGTAGGTGGCCCTCCAGAAAAATTAAATGATAAGTAATATAGCATAGAGCCAGTGGGCCCTTGTCACAAAAATAGCCAGTTTCTCTGCCTTATGTGACAAAGAGGAGAGAAGAAGAGGAAAATGAGGAGGAGGAGGAGTGATAAATATTATCAGGGTGAGCTTCCTTCACCTGGTGGGATTGGAAATTATGGAAAATCAGGCTTTATTCATCTTAATAAGCTCAGCCTGTTAGCGCTGTCGTCGACAGGCAGTGTACGCTTATCGGTGATGATGCCAACCAGCTGCACTGAAAACCCGCTCGACCAAACGCTAGCGGCAGGGCAGGCAAGAACCTCCAGGCGTACAGCGCCGTTCGTGCCACATGTCCAGCTTGAAACCCAGTAGTGTAGGGAGCGTGTGATCATTTAGGACGATGGTATGGGTCAGCTACGTACTCCCACCATCTTTCTGTAAAGATCAGCCCTACTCTGCCGAGACTGGGGACAGGTGACAGTGTCTTGCATGGGGGTGACATAAAGTGGCAAAAGCCTTGTAAAGAGTACCCTTGCCAGGCTGGACAAGCGCCTGCTCCGCTACTCCCCTCGCTACTTGTCCGCAGAAACTACGCACTCTGCCGCTTAGCGCTGTCAGAAGGGAAATACTTGTTTCAGTGTGACCAGGGCCTGCTGGTATTCATGCATCTCACATCTTTCCTCTCCAGGGATGAGAGTGGAAAGATTTTGTTTGTACCTGTGGGTCCCAGGAGAGTGAATTCCCAGTAATCGGGGGCTGGAATAAATTCTTTGAACGCGGGTCACGGGATAGGCAGCCTAGCATGAAATCTGCCATATGTCGCCAGGGTCCAAGCGCAAGAATTCACTCCCCTCACTGGCCTGACTGCCATTTCCTCCTCCTCCAACTCCTCAACTCTTCTCTTCTGCCCATACACGCTGAACAGTGAAGGCTGACAATGCACCCCTCTTGTGTTCGCCCAACATTCTCCTTTCTTCCTCCTCATCCTCCTCCACTCCTCCGATATGCGCTGAGAAACAGACCTGAGGGTGCTTTGGCTATCAACAAGGGAATCTTCTTCCCTCTCTTGTGACGAGCGCAAAGCTTCCGACTCATGCTGATCAGAGAGTTTTTAACAGGCAAGCAGGGGATGGTGAGGGTGATGATGGCGGCATCGCCCCTGACCATCTGTGTTGACTCCTCAAGTTACTAGCACCTGACAGATATCAGAACATCCACGTCCACTCCTCATTGTAGACTTGAGGAAGCTGAATGACCTGACTACCAGTTCTGGTGGAAGTTACATCTCATCTACAATCGCTCTGCGCTGCTGGTAAACTCTGGATAACATGGTTAATGTTGAATTCCAACTCGTGGGCACGTCGCACAACAGTCGGTGAGCGGGCAGTTGGAGGCGGCGCTGCGCTGCCCTGAGAGTGGCAGCATCTGTGCTGGACTTCTGAAATGCGCACAGATGCGGCGCACTTCGTGAGCAAATCGACAGATTGGGGTATGTCTTGAGGAAACGCTGAACTATCAGATTAACACATGCAGGCCAGGCGCACCAGGTTACGGCCGTTGTCACACAAACCAGCTGGCTTCAGGTTCAGCGGTGCCCCGCCACAGATCAGTCTGCGCCGTGATGATGCCCTGTAATGTTCTTGGGCGGTGTGCCTTTTATCGCCTAGGCTCAGCAGTTGAGCACGCCTGCTGTCGCTTAGCGACGGCACTGCTGCTGTGCCTAGAGCTAGCACTGATGGCGCCATGCCCACGGATGGTAGTTCGGAGGAGGAGGTGGAGGAGGGGTGGGAGGAGGGAGGAGGCATAGTAGGCCTGAGACCTGGACCGAGGTAGCCCCGCAATCCTCGGCGTCGGCAGTATATGACCAGCCCCAGGGTCAGACTCGGTCCCAGCCTCCACCAAGTTAACCCATGTGCCGTCAGCGATATATAGTGGCCCTGCCCGGCAAGCACTCGTCCACGTGTCCGTGGTTCAGGTGGACCTTGTCAGAAACGGCGTTGGTCAGGGCACGGATGATGTTGTCTGACACGTGCTGGTGCAGGGGCTGGACGGCACATCGGAAAAGTAGTGGGGGTGGGGACCGAATACCGAGGGGCGGCCGCCGCCATGAGGTTGCGAAAGGCCGGTCTCTACTAGCTATAGGGCAGCATCTCCAGGCTAAGCAATCTGGAGATGTGGACATTAAGGCTTGGGCGTGTGGGTGGGTTGCACTATATTTCCTTTTCGCTCCAGCGTCTGGGGGTATGGAGAGCTGAACGCTGGTGGATGCTGTGGAGGATCGTGGAGGCGACGATGGGGTTTTTGGGCCAGGGTCCTGGGCAGGGGGCTGACTATCAGCTGACACAGGGGAAGGAGCAGTTGGTGTGCACGGCCGGAGGTGAACGGGCTTGGTGCCACTGATTAGGGTGTTTGCATTCATATGCCTGCGCATACTGGTGGTAGTTAGTTAGTAGTGGTGGAACCCTGCTGATCCTGGTTTGGCAAAGGTTGCACCACACAGTCCGTCGGTCATCCGGTGTTTCCTTAAAGAACTCCCAGACTTCTGAAAATCTAGCCCTCGCCGCGGAGCCCTCGCCACGGGAGCTTCACTACGTTGACACATTGGGCTGATGCAAATGACTCTGGCCCTGCCTCTCCGTCTGGCCCCACCACTGCCACTTCCAACTGTTCTGTCCTAGGACTCCCTTCAGGTCTCAGAAGCACTGTGTTCACCGGCCCTCTCAACCCAGCTTGGGTCTGTCACCTCATCATCTCGATCCCTCAGTCTGTCCCCACTCGGACTTCCTGCCCTGACAACAACATTCACCACTGTCTGACAAACGTGTCTCCTCATCGTCGGACACCTCTTTACACACTTCTTCCACTACGTCAAGAAGGTCATCATCACCCACAGACTGCGACTGGTGGAAAACTGGGCATGGAAAATTGTCAGCAGCAACCGGACAAGTGGTTTGTGACTGTGGGAAGGGTCCAGAAAACAAGTTCCTCAGAGTATGCCGGTTCAAATGCCAAATTTCCTGGGAGGGGGCAGAAGGGGGGGAGGAGGCTGAGGTGCAGGAGCTGAGGAGGAGTGCCGTTTCGGTGACATGGGTGGACTGCGTGGACGGACTGACTGGTGGACAAATTGCTCGAAGCACTTGTCGGCCCAATCCACGACATCACCTGTTCGCACTGTTCTGGCCTCAACAGTGCTCTACCACGAGTCCCAGTAACTTCAGACATGAAACCTAGGGAGTGTAGCTCTGCGGCGTCCCCTGCTCCCTCATCAAGAGGTGGTTCTCAACCACCGGACCACGCCTCTGAACCCTGCAGTAGTGGACGCCACCTCCGCCCCGTCCCTCGTCTCTTCCATCTACCCTCGGGTTAAACATTTTGAAAATGGAAAGTTATATAACTTTAATTTTTTTTTTTTAACTTTTTTTGTTTTTTTTTTGTGTTTTTTAGTGTTTTTTTTTGTGTTTTTTTAGTTTTTAAAACAAAACAATGCTATCCTATTGCTATGGCTATTTTCTAGCCACATATGAAAGCACCTGGATGGAAAAAAGGGGGGTTTGAAAAAAATAAAAGTAAATAAAAAGAAATGGCAGACTGTGCCTAATTGAATCCAAACCCCTAATAAATTGTCCCACTTCGGTCTTTGCGTGGATATGTGGTCACTAAGCGCTAAACCACGGTCGCAAGTCTCACTCCAAATCCTCACATTGGTAGTATGCACTGCAGCAAGGACAGCCACCAGCAGATCACCAGAAATAAAATATATAAACGCTAGTTGTAGGCTAAGTAAGCCGTTTGGATTCTCCTTGGCTATTTTCTAGCCAAAGTATGAAAGCACATTCGATGAGATGACGCTGAGGTATAAAAAATAAACGTAAAATAAAAAGAAAATGGCAGACTGTGCCTAATTGAAATCCAACCCCTAATAAATTTTCCACTTCGGTCGTTTGGATGGATATGTGCGTCACTAAGCGTAAACACAGCCGGTCGCAAGTCTCACTCCAAATTCCTCACAATTGGTATGTATATGCACTGCAGCAAGGACAGCCACCAGCAGATCAACCAGAAATAAAATATATTAACGCATTGTAGGCGTAGTAAGCCGTTGGATTCTCCTTGGCTATTTTCTAGCCAAGTATTGAAAGCACACTGATGAGATGACGCTGAGCTTATGAAAAATAAAAACGTAAAATAAAAGAAACTGGCAGACTGTGCCTAATTGAAAGATCAAACCCCTAATACTAATTGTAGCCCACTGGTGTTGAGAGTGGAGATGTTGTGTCAATAAGAGCTAAACACAACGGTAGCAAAGTCCCCTGCAAATTCCTCACAATATGGTATACAGCGCATACTAGTGCCAGCAAGCCCAGCCCAAGCAAACAAAAAAAAAAGTATAACGTTATGTAGCCCAAGAAGGGCTGTTGGGTTCTTGTTGAATCACTCCTGCCTAACAGTATATACTAGCACACCTAACGCTGTCCCGACAGCAGCAGCTCTCTCCTAGCGGCATCAGACACAGAATGATCGAGCCAGCGCAGGCAGCGGGGCTAGTCTATCCCAGGGTCACTGAATCTGGCCAGCAACCACTGCTATCGACGTGTAGGGTACCACGTCCATGCTGGTGGGAGTGCAGAGTCTCCTGGCTTGTGATTGGCTTGTTTCTGGCCGCCCAAAAAGCAAACGGCGGGGAGCTGCCATTTTCTCGAGCGGGCGAAGTATTCGTCCGAGCAACGAGCAGGTTCGAGTACGCTAATGCTCGAACGAGCATCAAGCTCGGACGAGTATGTTCGCTCATCTCTAGTCACGCTGCATGTATTATATGTCAAAAAGGAATTCTTAAAAAGAACTCTTGATAAATTGTAGTCAAGCATTTATGGTATAACAGCTTTTTCAAATTTATTCAAATGTAATGAAGGTCTGGCTGTTAAAACTCAATGTTAGATAAATAATGAGCTCCTGAAATAGTTCAGTTCACCAATATTCCCTGTGCAGCAATACCCCAGACCACCCAGTATGGAAGAAACTGCAACACAACCCTATTCATTTCAATACAATTATATAATTGTCTTGTTCTGTCTTGTTTGAATCTGGGGGGGGAGGGGGAATTGACATTTAACGCCCCAGGGACCTCTTTTAGTTTTTGTATATTTTGTTTGTCAAATTCTCTTCACACCAATTCAACTAAATAAAATAAGATTTTACCTTATCTACTAGTACAACCTCAGCTCAGATCTGTAGACAACTAACAAATTAAATCACAGAGCCCATGAGACATCCATAAGGTCATGCATATCAAAGATTCTCAAGAGCAGCTGCAATGTGATTATTAAAGCTTACTCTGGTCATTTTTATTCTTTTATGGAAGATCAAAAAGTTACCTCCTTCATATATGCTGGTGTGGGAACAGAACTGTACAGACTGTAGGCTACACCGATGGATCCAGCATTCACTTTGAAGTGCTATGAGAACAAGGCTTAAAAGATAAACCTATCATGCTGCAGGCAACATTTCCAGCCACAAGCAGATAAAAAAAAGTTCGAGCCAAAGGAAGAAACTTATTTAACAGTGATCGACTTGGTATTTCAGTAGGATTCTATATGTATATGGTCTTTTTTATATCTCCATGTTGCTTTCTAGAGAATACATTCTAACATGCTTTCTGCATATTTTCTATTTTACATATAAAATAACTTTAAAGCCATCTTGTTTACCTAGTTTTAACATTTTTTATTTCCTTAGTTTCTCTTACAATGATAGAACAGTATGGTGCTTATCTCACAGCTTCCCTCGTTCTTTAGATATGAATACATTTCAAGTTCCATTTTTAAGAGATGGTATCTACAACCTCCAATATTTTTCTTTTATTCTTTGATCATTTGCCATAAACTGACACTATTTCTCAAACTCAGAAGGGTATTTGACTATTCCTTAGAGTCTCAAGGCAATTGTGTTTCCTTTCATCCCCAGTTCATAACATCATTAGTGGTATCCATCATTCACTTCTGTGGTGTATAGCGGTGTAAAAAAACGTGTGACAGAGGGGAAACTTGGATATATGCAACAAAATGGGAATGGGTGATAAACAAGGCTTCCGTTTACCATCAGATTCAGGTGTCAACTATTCTCTTCGAAATGGAGCAAATGTATGGACATCACTATTGTATGAACTTAGCCTTATACTGAAGTGTACTGAAGATAATAAAAATTAACATATCGGTTGACACAGACAGTGCCCCACTATAATACAATGTTAGGCCTAGTGGACATGACTGTATTTGAGCCATTGAGGTCAATTGTGCATGGTTGCGGTGAGGTATGGTGAAAGCATCACATCTCCCCATACTGTGAGTGCAGGTCCTATTCCTTGCTATATTGCAGCACAGCTGATCATTTCCAATGGCCATCGACAGGGTAAGTAAGTACTTACCCAATGATGTCCACATGGCTAAAATAGGCCTTTGGTTGAGCAGTAAGCTCTGGAGGTTTTAGGGCTAAACAGGTATACCCTAGATACATATAACTAGAGAGAGCGGACGAGCACAAAAATGACTCGGGTACGCGTATTCGAGACGAAATTTTCCCGATGCTCGAGTGTCGTCTCGAATAACGAGCCCCAGTGAAGTCAATGGGAGACTCGAGCATTTTCAAGGGACCAAGGTCTGCCAAAGGGGGAAGCTTGCCCCCAAAACACATGGAAACTCAGACAAGGATGGAAACACCCACGAAAGGACAGGAAACAGCAGGGGCAGAGCATTGGATGCCTCTGAGGCTTGCTTAAACGCACAATTATGCCAAAATTATGGCACAGCATGGCCATGACAAGTGACCAGAATGAAGATAGATAGCATCTAAAACATCAATTTACTTGACCTGACACTATAGGGGACGGATGCCAGGCAGCGGCAAGCAGCGGAAGGATATAGAGAGTGGCATGGCGACATACCTAAATGGACTCAGGAGTCAAACCAATGGGTGGCAGAGAGGAACAAAAGGAGACCGGTGACGCAAGAAGCGTGAAATATTTCATCTAGTGACAAAAGGTTGACGGTGATATTAGTCGATAAACAGCCATCGGTTGGTGGCGAATAGTGACCAAGTTCCATAACGTTATCGAGGAACACCCGAAAAATGAGCTGACAAAGCTCGTTTGATAAGGGGACGACATTTGGAGGCAGCCATGGAGGGACTTCCAGATTAAGAGCGACAGTAGGGGCATCCATATTGCCGCTTCTATGATTGCAACTGCAGGTCTCCAGCACATGGCGGCGACAGACCGAACCGAGTTCAAGGATCTGGTTGAAACACCTGAAATTCTGCCTGACACCGCCTCGTTGATTTAAGGGATGAGGGATGATTGTGCACTTGATATCCTCTAGATGCTCCAGCATATGGGGTATAGACAGTTGAAAGTTGCGCATGGAGACATTTGTTGACGCTGTGGAGGAAATGGACGGAAAAACAGCAGCAGGCAGCATGCATGGAGGCCTCTAGGATTGCCAATCTGGGATGGAGCGGCGGTCCGATTGCCAGGCGAGATTTCGCATGTACACAGCCCCTGTCTCGCGGCTCCTCCCCAACCCAAAAGGGACTGGGGGAGAAGCGTTTACTTGTGAAAAAATTATAATTTTCAAAGCAGACGGGGTCGTCCGCCCCCCTTTGGAATATTTCACCAGAATAATGGAATCGCATAGTGGTTCTGATTTTAATTTGTTTTACGGAAAGTCCCGATTAAGAGCGACAGTATGGGGCATCATATTGCGAGCTGCTATGATTGCAACTTCAGGTCTCCAGCATGGCGGCGACCGATGGGCGCGTTCCACAATGATCTAGTGAAACGCCTGAAAATTCTGCCGGACACAGCTCGTTTGATAAGAGGGACCAGTTATGGAAGGCAGTGATAGTAGTAGATAAGGCGGCAGTTTAAAACTAGTTAGTTGGAATCTTGGGATGGAGCTGGCGCTCCGAATGCTAGGCGAAGCTTTCGCCAATCCAAGCCCCTGTCTCTAGGCTACTACCCAAAACAGCACTTCTAAGAACCTTTTGTATAAGATCAAGTGAGTAGAGTCTTATAGTTGGGATATGGCAGTGAGGGGAATGTAAACAGATGCGCAAGAAGCGCTGAAATAATATCGTGTAAATGATAAAATTGCCAGTATATTGTGGATTACCACAGCAGGGTGGGCCGACAAGTTTAACAAGTTTGAGTGGAATGCCCTGAATAGCTTGGGCGCTTGTCCCTTTATCGCCTAGGCTCAAGCAGTTTGAGCCCGGCCTGCTTGTCGCTTTAGCGCGGCACTGTTGCGTGCCTAGAGCTACGACTGAGTGAGCGCATGCCAACGGATGGTAATTCGGAGGAGGGGTGGAGGAGGGGGTGGGAGGAGGAGGAGGTATAGTAGGCCTTTGCGACTTGGACCGAGTAGGCCCCGCAATCCTCGGCGTCGGCAGTATATGACCCGCCCAGGGTCAGATCGGTCCCAGCCTCCACCAAGTAAGTGTAAGTAGCGGTTCTATAAGGTGGGGGATATGGCGGGTGAGGGGAATTGTAAACAGGATGCGCAAGAAGCGCTTCTGAAATAATATCAGGTGAATGGTATAAAAGTTTGGCACGTTATTTTGTGATTACACAGCAGTGTAATAACAGATACGCACGACGAGCTGAAATAATATCGGTTAATCATAAAATTTGCCAGGATATTTTGTGGTACACAGCAGGAGGTGCGACAAAGTAACACCCTTTGATGTGGAATCCTGAAAACAACCCAAATTTCTGGCCTGGACACACCTCGTTGATAAGGGGACGATGTATGGAGGCAGCTATAGGACGACTTTTGGAGGTAGCAATGGAGACAAACGTGTGGAGGCTGCTTGGAGACAATTAATTTGGATCGGGCGTATGTGGCAGTCCAAAAAAGTTTTAAAACCAGAGGAGGTAGGTGCCCTCCAGAAAAAATGAAATAGATTGAGTGCCTGTATGTGGCAGTCCAAAAAGTTTCAAACCAGAGGAGCAGGTAGGTCGGCACTCCAGAAAAATTGAATAGAGGGAGTGCCTGTATGTGGCAGGCGAAAAATTGTTTTTAAAAAGAGGCCGGTAGGTGGCCCCCTCAAGAAATTAAAATGCATAGAGTACTATAGCTAGGCCAGTGGGCCTGTCAAAAAATAGCCAGTTTCCTCTGCTTTGTGTACAAAGAGGAGGAGAAGGAGGAAAATGAGGAGGAGGAGTGCATTAAATTATTCAGGTTGAGCTTCCTTCACCTGGTGGGAGATTGGAAATATGAGAAATCAGGCTTTTTTCATTTTTAATAAGCGTCGCCTGTAAGCGCTTGTCAGTCGACAGGCGTGTACGCTTATGATGATGATGCACCAGCGCACTGAAAACCGAGTCGGAAACACGCTAGCGGCAGGGAAGGCCAAGAACTCCAAGGCGTACAGCGCCAGTTCGTGCCACATGTCCAGCTTTGAAAACCCAGTAGTTGTAGGGAGCCTGTGTGATTCAATTTAGGACGATGGTATGGTCAGCTACGATACTCCCTCACCATCTTCTGTAAAGATCAGCCCTACTCTGCCGCGACTGGGGACCAGGTACAGTGTTTCTTGCTGGGGTGACATTAAAGCTGGCAAAAGCCTGGAATAAACGTCCCCTTGCCAGGCTGGACAAGTGCCTGCTCGCCTACTCTCCCTCGCTACTTGTCCCAGCAGAAACTCGCACCTGCCGTAGCGCTGTCAGAGGGAAATAATGTTTAGCCTTGTGCACCAGGGCCTGCTAGTATTCATGCCATTCTCACACTCCTTTCCTTCTCAGGGATGAGAGTGGAAAGATTTTGCTTGACCGTGGTGTCCAGGCGAGTGAATACCAGTAATCGGTGCTGAATAAATTCTTGAACGCGCGAGGGTCACGGATAGGCAGCCTACATGAATCTGCCATATGCGCCAGCAGTACCAACGCGCAAGAATTCAACTCCCCCTCACGGCATCACTGTCCATTCATCCTCCTCCAACGCTCCAATCCTCGTCTTCTGCCAATTACACGCTGAACCGGAAGGAGTCTGAACAATGGGGGCAACAGATGGCCATGACAGAGGACAGAATGAAGCTAGATGCATCTAAAACATCCCAATAATTGACATGACACTATAGGGGACGGCATGCAGAGGCCAGCGGTCAGCAGCGGCGGCTAGGAGAGTGCATGGCGCATACCCTAAATGGAATCAGGATTCAAAACCAATGGGTGGCAGAGAGGAACCAACGGAGTTTGTGCGCAAGAAGCGCTGAAATTATTATTATTATATCGGTTAATCAGAAATTTTGCCAGTAAGTTGTGGAATAACACAGCAGGGTGGCGGACAAAGTTAACAACTTTTGATGTGGATCCATTGAAAACAACCCAAATTTCTGCCTGACACACCCGTTTGATAACGGGGAAGATGTATGGAGGCAGCTATTGGACGAATTTTGGAGGGGGTAGCAATGGAGACAACGTGTGGAGGCTGCTATATGGAGCCCCCGCCCCCCCCAATGGAATTTGGATAGGGCTGTAGTTGTGGCAGTCCAAAAAAGTTTCAAACCAGAGGAGCAGGTAGGTGGCCCTCCAGAAAAATGAAATAGATTGAGTGCTGTCTGTGGCAGTCCAAAAAAAGTTTCAAACCAGAGGCAGCAGGTAGGTGCACTCCAGAAGACTTGAATAGATTGAGTGCCTGTATGTGGCAGGTCCGAGAAAAATTGTTTAAAACAGAGGGACCGGGTAGGTGGCCCTCCAGAATATTAAATTCATAGAGTACTAAGCTAGAGCCAGTGGGCCCTGTCAAAAAATCAGCCAGTTTCCCTTGCTTTCGTGTACAAAGAGGAGGAGAAGGAGGAAAATGAGGAGAGGAGTGATAAATTATTCAGGTTGAGCTTCTTCACCTGGTGGAGATTGGAATAATTCTGCGGAATCCAGGCTTTATTCATTCTTAATAAGCGTCAGCCTGTCAGCCACGCTGTCAGTCGACAGGCGTTTACGCTTATCGGGGATGATTGCCCACCCAGCTGCACTGAAAACCCGCTGGACAAACCACGTAGCGGCAGGGGCAGGCAAGGAACCCTCCAAGGCGTACAGCGCCAGTTCCGACCCCTGTGCCACATGTCCAGCTCTTGAAACCCAGTAGTTTGTTGTAGGAGCTGTGTGATCCTTAGGACGATGTTTTAGTTGGTCGCATACGTACGCCCTCACCATCTTTCGTAAAGATCAGCCCTACTCTGCCGAGATGGGAAAGGTGACAGTGTTCTGCTGGGGTGACATTAAGCTGGCAAAAAAGCTTTAAAGCGTACCTTGCCAGTGTGGAACAAGCTGCCTGTCGCCTACTCTCCCTCGCTACTGTTCCCGCAGACTACGCACCTCTGCCGCTAGCGCTGTCAGAAGGGAAATACTGTTCAGTTGTGCCAACAGGGCATGTATATTCATGCATTCTCACACTCCGTTGCCCTCTCAAGGGATGAGAGGGGAAAGATTTTTGCTTGTACCGTGGGTCCAGGGAGTGAAATAACCCAGTAAATCGGGGCTGGAATAAATTCTTTGAAGCGAGGGTCATGGGATAGGCAGGCATAGCATGAAATATGCCATATGCGCCAGAGCGTACAAACGCCAAGAATCACTCCCTTTCAATGGCCCTCACTGTCCATTCCTACTCTAAACTCCTCCAACTCCTCTTCTTATGCCCCATACAGCTGCAACAGTGACGGACTAAACAATGGTCCCCTCTTCTGTCTCAGCAACATTCTCCTCCTATTCCTCCTCATCCTCCTCCACCTCTCCGATATGCGCTGAGAAACAGACCTGAGGTGCTTTGGTATCAAAAGGGAATCTTTTCCCCCGTCTCGTGACGAGACGCAAAGCTTCCGATTTCATGCTGATCAGAGTTAAACGTAAAATAAAAAGTAAATGGCAGACTGTGCCTAATTGAAATCAAACCCCTAATAAATTGTCCCACTTTGGTGTTTGAGGTGGATATGTGTGTCACTAAGAGCTAAAAGCTGCACTACTAATGCCAGCAAGCCCAGCCACAAGCAAACAAAAAAAAAAAAATGTATAACGTTATTGTAGCCCTAAGAAGGGCTGTTGGGTTCTTGTAGAATCACTCCTGCCTAACACTATGCTAATAGAACACCCTAACGCTTTCCCTGACCAGCAGCAGCTCTCTCCCAAGCGGCATCCAGACAGAGAATGATCCGAGCAGCGCGGGCAGGGGCTAGTCTATTCCAGGGTCACCTGATCTGGTCAGTCAACCACTGCTATCGACGTGTAAGGGTACCACGTCATGCTGGGCGGAGAGTCTCCTGGCTTGTTATTGGCTCTGTTTCTGGCCGCCAAAAATCACAACGGCGGGAGATGCCATTTTCTCGAGCGGGCGAAGTATTCGTCCGAGCAACGAGCAGTTTCGAGTACGCTAATGCTCGAACGAGCATCAAGCTTGGACGAGTATGTTCGCTCACCTCTATTTATAATGTTTTCATACATTTACAAAAATTAAAACCTCCTGTACAAAAATTATTTTTTTGATTTTGCCAACTTCTGGCGCTAATAACTTTTTTATACTTTGGTATACGGAGCTATGGGTGGTGTCATTTCTTGCGAAATTTGATAATATTTTCAATGATATCGTTTTTAGGACTGAAGAACCTTTTGATCACTTTTTATAGATTTTTAAAATATTTTTCAAAATGGCAAAAAAGTGCCATTTTCGATCCAGCTCAAGGATCACTCACAACCATATTTCTAACTGCCGCACTTTAATCTACTACTAGTTCACTGCACTGCCTCCATACGTGGTCCCCTTATCAACACTGTGTCAGGCAATTTTCGATGTTTCACTCAGTAGCAAGTGGAACTCGCTGCATCTCTGTCGCCGCCATGCTGGAGACCTGATTTGCAATCATGCATGCGCAGTATGGATGCCCATCCTGTTCGCTCCTAATCCATGGGAACCATTCCGTAAAGACCATTAAAAATAGAACCACCTATGCATTTCGTCCTTATTCCTAGGTGATATTCCAAGACGACCCCGCCTGCGTTGAAATTATAAATTTTTTCAAAGTACCCCTTCTGGCCCGCTCATGCTCATTTTGGGTGGGAGGAGCCGATATCGACGGGGCATTGGACAGGCGACATCTCGCCTCCAAGTGGACCCGCCAGTTCCATCCCAAGATTGGCAGCCTCAAGAGCATCCTGCATGCTGCCCCTGCTGTTTCCTGTCCATTTGCCTCCTACGATCTCCACGCAGTCGTCCAGCCAATTCTCATTTCAACTCTCTTATCCCCCAGACGCTGGAGCAAGGCGAGAGGGATATGCAGCACATCATTTCCCGTTATCAAACGACTTTTCAGGCAGAATTTCAGGTGTTTTACAGATAGCATAGGGAACTCGTGCCCATCTGGTCTTGCCGCCATGCTGGGACCTGAATGCAACATAGCAGCGCAATATGAGCCCCATGACGCGCTCGTTAATCATGGAAGTCGTCTCCATTGGCTGCCTCCACATCTCGTCCCCCCGCCTTATTCACAAGAGCTGTGTCTAGGCCTATTGTTTCTGGTGTTCCTCACCAGACCAGGTATGAACTTTGTCACTAGGTCGAGTCGCCACCAATGCTGTGTTATCGACTAAATATACACCCTCAACCTTTTGTTCACGATAGGAAATTCATTTCATCCGCGCTATCTTGCTCACCTGCCTTGGTAGCCTGAGTTATATTTATGGGATATGTCGGCCATGACACTCTCTACATCCTGCCGCTGCTGGCTGCATTCCTCTGCATGCGTCCCTTTAGTGGTCGGGGGTGCAATGTCAATTGCGATGTTTGTTTAGATGCTATCTAGGCCCGTCATTCGGACACTTGGCTAGGCCCAACAAATTAGTGATAATGAATTCGATAAGCTGCTCGAGGGATCAGATCGCCCTGCTAGTCCTGATATTCTGAGAAGTTTCGCATCGACTTTCTGAGAAGTCTGCCGCAGGATTTGTGAAGTAAGCAAATATCGAATGTGCAGATCCTGGTACTGAAATGTGTCAGGCAGATCTCCTATGCGTTCACATGAGGCGGTCGAAATGGAGGATAGCGAATCAGAAGGAGAGTGTGTGTAACATACGAGCATTACTTGTGAAGCAGGCTAAAACTAATTTTAAGCTTGGTCGGAAAGTCTCAGCTTATCTGGCTTCTTTTACTGTCGTGCTAGGCTGCGTCTGCCCAGTAATTCTTGATATGTCGATTAAGCATGTGCCTGTCTCGTGAGGGGATTCAAATCCATGAGAAATGCTTCCTGTAAACTTATTCGTCTATTTCCCGTGTTTCATTTTCTGATGTTCCCGTTTGGCCAATCTTCCTCTCTTTAAGATGGTCTTTCGGTCCCTTGATATGCTCGATCTCCCTTACAAGGGCGCGTCGCTTTGTCTCGGGCATTGTATCGAGCATCGGAAGTGTTGCTCGAATGTAGAGCAGTTCGCTCATCTCTTATTTGATACTTGTGAGGTAGTTGCATCTCTACGCTAACTCTCCTCCCGCTTCTTTTGGCCATTTTCTTTGTTGTAGAGATCTTGAGGTATTGAAATTGTTTGTTTCGATTCCTTTCTCTTTAGATGTCGTTCATGATTGTCCCGACTTCTTCTTTGCTCCTTCGTGATTACTGTTCGTTTAGATTGACACCTGGTTTCTGAGTTTCAGACCCGCTTTACTACCCTTACAGGTTTACTTGACTTGACTCAATGCATGTCTTGTTTTGTATGAATTCAATATTTAGGCAAAATATGTCGAGGCATATTCTTGAGATAAGCCTTCGTATGTAGAATCAAATTCTGTGTTGGAGGGGAGAGAATTAGTCTTAATTGTGACCTATTAGTCCCCGGGGAACAATTTATATTATTGTATATGCAGTAGATGACAGATGTAGTGAAGTTTGATAAGTCTTCTAGATATATATTCATACTGATGCTTAGGTCCACCTTTAGCCGATCTTTCCAAAAGGCACTGCTCGTCCCCAAGTGCCCTCTAGGATCCTATTCACATCGTCTTCCTGTGACATCATACAACAATCGTTCGGAGGTTGATTATAGAGTCCATTTGTAAGGCAATCCACGGTGTGGCAAAGCTCTGAACCCAGCCCGTCCACAATAGAGAGAGAGAGTAGGTGGGAGCGGGACACTGTAAATAGATACGGGTGCTACGACGCACACGCTTTGATTGACTATATTCTGCTCTATATTTCTTTTATTGGTACGTTGACACTTATATATGCATGACATTTGGTGGACAGTAAACAAGCGCTCTCTCACTCCGCCTGGGCGTCACCGCGTATCTCAGGTTTACGCCGTGAACGTCCTCTTGAATTTGTATGTTTTCGTTTCACTTGTGCATATCTTGGCAATAGCAATATTGTGTATAGCGGTGCACACCATGTGTTGTATTTTTACCATATTAAGTCTTTTGTGACTAATCTCAGTGTTACAGAGTTTACGTAACTACATTTGGATGTTGAGTAACGATCATGCGTCTGGTTGTGGGGTGTTTTTTAAGGGTGGTTTGTGGATTGTTATTTCTTATTAGATGTCAAACAACAAATACCAATCCACAACGTCTAACTGCTCATAAGTCAACCATTGCCTTACTTTTACTAGTAGTGGAAGTGCCTTTTTCTTCTCATGACTTGATAAGTTTGGGTCCTAAGTGATTTATGATTTTGCTGTTTTCCGGTGGGCGTTATCCTATCATGTAATTGAGAGTATGCTACAAGGGAGCGCAGCGCTGCTGACTCTCGCAACAATCAACATTTTATTATGTATAACTCTCGATCCCCAGACAACTTCATTATTGTTTGCTAAATAAAATCCTGCCAGGTACCACTTTCAAACTTCTTGATGCATGAACAGTTGATGTTTTTTGGAAAAAAGAACTGAGGCAAATGATATATTTAGGCTTATAGTTAGAGTTTTGAATTGGTGACGGTCCTCTTTTTCATGTCTCAGTATTTAAGTAATAGAACTTTAGGCCATAAATGAACTCACCACGAGAGAGAGGGGCAATTATTTCTAAAGATGGATGAATCAGGGACCCCCCTCTGAACTTCTGCGACCTGTCGCAACTAGAAGATAGATAGCATATTATTTCCTGATTCGCCTGCTGCCTCAGTTATGTCTTCAGCAATTTAGACTCTATGGTATGGTAAAGGCTAACATTTTACTCGGCTATAAACAAACCATTTCCCACATTTTTTAAGACTAATTATTACAGATCTATCCTCTAGGGCGTCCATATCTTGCTAAATACTCTGTGCGATACTCTGCTGTCTCACCATTTAATCCTTGGTGATCCTGATGGCATGGAGTCTTTTGAAGCAACACACCACGGAGGGATTATGGAACTAACCTTCAATATACTACTAGTGTGAATTGCTGTTTGGTTCTTTCGCTTCTTTTGAAAAGCTTTATTATTTTTCTAGTTTTTTATTGAAGATATGTATCTAGATTATAATCTAATTGTAAAGCTCTCCATAGAGACACATTCCATTCTTTTCAGCGGCTTATTTTCTTCCTACTCATCCACTCAGCATTGTCATACATAAATATTCGTAAAAAGCGTGACTTAGCTCAATAAGAGCTCACAGTTGTTTCCCGCATGGTAAAAGTACATGAGGATCCTAGGCATACACGTTAATCATAATGTGTGATATGGGCTCGGGGGGAAGTTTC
>WNYA01001755.1:0-61000 GCA_019512145.1 Engystomops pustulosus | reverse complement strand
GGAGCTCTGCGTGCTGTTATTGGCAGCACATGTCTTTGGGGATAAATTGACCCTACTCAACTGGTCGGGATTTGGCGTCTGCATCTGTGGCATTGCCCTGCATGTTGCTTTGAGGACAACCCATACTACTAAAGGTAACTTTCCTCAGAGGGGGCAGCTACATATAACATAGAAATGTACGGTAACTAAAATATAACGTTATTCTCATTGTCTCTTTTCCCCACAGAACACAGAGTGGCTCTAAGCACAGATATGGAACTTCTACTCAGAGGAGGTGAAGATGAAGACGATGAGGAGACGTGATTGCTGGACTGATGAAGGACATGGACCTTAGTCCAGATTTCCCTGAGAGAATTGATCATGTGATTGATTGACCTGTGAAGAGAGGTGAACGAACTACATGTCGTACCTCAGAGAAGACGGTTATGGAGTGTGGGAAGTTTCTGACATGATGACCCTGAGAGCTGGTTTCTCCTTCTGTTCTCCACATGAGGGACCTGCTACCTACCTCCACCACAAAACCACATTTGAGCTTCTTATTTATTAGGTTTACACTGATCCTTCTCCTAAGTGTTGGAGTTGAACACCAGGGGAACCACAAGTCACAATTTATGTGAAGACTATACTTTGCTGCCTTTAGTGACAGACGCCCCCTGGTCACTGCCACATTTTTTTTATCCTTATGATCAGCCCAATTATAGATGTTTTCCATTGTAGAGGTGGATGTGCTGAGGTGACATAATCTAAGAGGTTATTGTTCCTCAGTTTACATATAGAAGTAATCTACTTGCATAGGTGAGTGGCTCTGTAAGTGCATTGCATTACTTGTTTGGCATACTCCAGAGCTGTATTCATAATTCTGCCAGCTTCTGCACCTTCCTTGCTAAATGTATGTATAGAGCTTTTCTTGTTTGCTTTTATTCTTAAAATCATAACGGTAACGGATGAGCTTATCCATGATCCATGAAAATATAAAAATGTAAAAGATTTGTCCCTCAGCCCATTTTTGCTGACGTGGATCACCCCTTGAAATGAGAAAATGGACCACATGTAGAATGATTGTTGTTGTCCTCCAAAGAAAAGCAATAAAATAATACAGGCAGTCCCCAGGTTACATACAAGATAGGTTCTGTAGGTTTGTTCTTAAGTTGAAATTGTATGTAAGTCGGAACTGTATATTTTATCATTGTAATCCCAAACAGAACTTTTTTGGTCTCTGTGACAATTGGATTTTAAAAATGTTGGGAACCAGGATTAACACTAAAGCTTCATTACAGACACCTGTGATAACTGTTACAGCTGATCAATGTAGCCTAGGACTAAAGCACAATAGGTTACCAATATCCAGAGGTCTGTTTTCAACTAGGGGTCGTATGTAAGTCGAGTGTTCTTAAGTAGGGGACCGCCTGTAGTGTACTTGCCCTCTTCCGGGTCCTGGGTTGTTCCAGAACTTCTGTTTTTCAGACCTTCGTACCTTTTTCGGCCACAAACACAGAGACTGGCTTTGGCCAATGCGTCACCTCCTCAGACCTGTGGGCATCAAAGAAAGTAACGTCCCATGGACCTTGGAGGCCACTTATTGGCCATAGTGGGTCCCATGTGACCTCCACCACTAGGAATGAGGCTACAGCAAAATAACTTTTCTGCCCCTCTACTCTGGTCTTGTAGAAGTTTTCCAAAATTCCTGGAAACAGAGCTAATCTGTTTGGGATGTGTATGTGTGTTGACAAACTTGTTCACTCTTTGTTATAGCATCCAGCAGAAGTGTGACGGCAGCTCTGGGGTATAATCGTTCTGGACCAATTTATTAAAGGGTGAATCCATGCTTTTTGTATTGTAATATTTGTATGCTTCCATGTAACTTTATGGAACCTCCATCTCTATGGCCACTGGTTTCTGGAACCATAAATATCACTTTAGGCATTATCCTGGGAAAGAGGGAGACAGGTGGAACTTTCTAGAAATATAGACATTTAATACAGAAGACAAGGAGGGATATATTCACAGGGTTATACAATCATTTTTTGGGGGGTTACAGAGGGGAAGCTTCGGGGACTCAAAAATCCATACTGATTTCCAGGACAGTTCATGCCAGAGGTTTGAAAGTAATAATTTTTGATGTGAGAGATGATTTAAAGAGCAATATGAGCTTCACTTTTTTCAGCCATTTTTTTTCTCTCCAACCAGTGGGCAAACGGTCTTCTCTTCAGTAAAACCGTTCTGGAGACTGGTCAAGTTTGGGTGATCCAATCAATTTTAAATCTACTTTGTAGGAAACTTTATTTTTGGGTGTGTTTACTAGTACAGTACCTGTACTTCATTCACATCATTCTCAGAATATGGTATATATGATTACTGCTAATAACTGAGCTACACCTGGACTTCTAATAGAAAACATTGGGGTAACCCAACATTGCTACAGTCACCAACCAGGCCCATGCTGTGTGCACCCTAAATGTGCTATTACCCTAGTGGCAGTATCCACCAATAACAGTTGGGATTTCCCTTTAGTTGTCAGGTTGTATTCTCTAAAGGATGTACCACCAGGATAAAGGATCATGGATGTTAATGGAGGCTGGAGCCCCTCAGGCCTAAACCTTTTTTTCTTAAAAACAAGGGCATAAGAACATTATAGAAGATCCTGCCAGAGGGGGCACACACACCAGGATGTCAGTGTGCTTGGTTTAAAATCTTTCATCCTGGATGTCCTATGAAGACAAGGCCAGGACATAACCAGCATTAGCAGCCTCATTGAACATTTGTAATAGCAGTCTTCTGACAAAGGGGTTTTCTAGCGCTCTTGGAAAACTTCCAGGCAGGATCCTGCTCCCAGTTTCAGCGTTGTCTATTCCCCTTTTTAAGTCACTTCTCGTTTGGTCAGAAGTAATGGCAGTCATGTCAACTTTGTTCTAGGTCACAGAGGCTCAAGAAAGCTAACGATTGGTCTTTAAGTTGACGCTTGTGGCCTAGCATAGAGTGTCGGTGAGGAGAAGTGATGATAGAGCCCTGAGCCAGAACAGGCCCAGGCCCTAAATTACTGGAAAACTCCTTTAAAAATCATTGTGTTTCTTAGGTGTCTTCTCAATTCCTACATGATATACATTTAGTTTTTATTTTTTAGAGTCCAGTTACACGTGGCTTTATATTATTTACTGATGGTGTTATTGTGCAGGGTGGTATCCGGTATGTCAGTAGTATTTCCAGATGTTGTAGGCAGATCTGTCGATGGAATATCTGTGGGAAGAAAAAAATGTGACATTAAGTCATGTTTCCGCTATACACTTATAGCCACATCCAGTCCCCGTGGTATTACCTATCTTTGTACAGGATTTTTGTCCACACATGTCTGGACAGCACTTCATATCCCCGTCACAGTTGGAGTCTTGCTTGCATTCTTTGCCACAGATACCCAACGTTAATTCCTTTGTCGGAGGACAAGCGGGGTCATATGATGGAGCTGGCGAATCTAGAACATATGGTAGATATTTAGGGTTGTTTTCATTTATGGGAAGCAAATCAGGGCATTGTTGTCTGGCTGCTACACAAAGATGAAGCAGGATCTAGAAAGCTTTGTATTGTATCGACTGGTGCAGCTCTCATTTACCTCTAACCCCCTTGAGTATTGGATATTGCTGTAATTGGCAAAGTTACAATTGCTGTTCATAATCCATCAGGAAAGAGAGTTAATCAAACAAATACAGGCAGTACCCGGGTTACATACAAGATAGGGTCCGGAGGTTTGTTCTTAAATTGAATTTGTATGTAAGTCGAAACTGTATATTTTATAATTTAAATTTTAGACAATTTTTTTTTCTTTTGCCCCAGTGACAATTGGGAGTTTCCAAATTTTTGCTGAAATGGGACCAAGGATTATCAATAAAGCTTCATTACAGACACCTTACAGCTGATCATTGCAGTCTGGGACTATAGTAACATCCAGAGAGATCACCAGAGGTCACAGTGGGCAGAGGGGTCCGTCAGTAACTATGGGTTGTCTGTAAGTCGGGTGTCCTTAAGTAGGGGACCACCTGTACTTGTAACCTATAAATGTGCCATGTGGGTTTCACATAGGATCAGAGGTCATAAGATCATGTAGATCAGTGAGGTCTTGTTCAGATATGTTAGACTTGTTACTGATTGTTAAACAGGATAGAGCCTAACATGCTGATCGGTGGGGGCTCAGTGATGAGACCCCCACAGATCACGACAATGAGGGGTCTGATGGAGTCCCAGTTACCTCAGTTGGACCCCTTGTCGCTCTTAGAGATTAATGGAGCAGACAACGTTCTGCTCCATTCATCTCTATGGAGAAATGGCTGAGCGCAGCTGAAACTGCCATTAATCCTGGGCAAATCCTTTATCATATTATTGCTTTGTTTATGCCCTAGTTGAAACATGGACATTTTTACAATGTAAACATAACTCCCAACAGTCCCAGATTTCGGGAGGCATGAGGTATGTCCCAGGACGCTGATAGAGTTGATTACAGTGCAGGGAGCCCTCAGCGCGCTATAACTGTGTGTAGCAGAGCCGCCAGGCGCAATGTGATGATGTCACCTGCCTGCTGGTTTCACAGCAGAAGGAGAGGAGAAGGTAAGTAACTGTGGGTTTTTATTTTTGTTATTAGGGAGCAACAAGGAAAGGAGGTGGGGAGAGGCACAATAGGAAGGGGACATAATATGTGGGCAAGCTGCCGAGTGGGCAAATAATTTGAGGGGTAGAAGGGCAAAAAGCATTGATTAGGGCAAAAATTTGTGGCACATCTTATGTCTCTCCTATGAAAGTTGGGTTTCCCTATATAGCAGTCACTTAGATACAGCGGCTCAGCTCTATATGTTAGGTGGATACAACATCTAAGCTTTATGTACCATAGATCCCTATAAAATGGCGGCTTAGATACAGCGGCTCAGCTCTATATGTAAGGTGGATACAACATCTAAGCTTTATGTACCATAGATCCCTATAAAATGGCGGCTTAGATACAGCAGCTCAGCTCCAGGTATTAGGTGGATGCAGCATCTAAGCTTTATGTACCATGGATCCCTATAAAATGGTGGCTTAGATACAGCAGCTCAGCTCCAGGTATTAGGTGGATGCAGCATCTAGGCTTTATGTACCATGGATCCCTATAAAATGGTGGCTTAGATACAGCAGCTCAGCTCCAGGTATTAGGTGGATGCAGCATCTAGGCTTTATGTACCATGGATCCCTATAAAATGGTGGCTTAGATACAGCAGCTCAGCTCTATATGTTCGGTGGATGCAGCATCTAAGCTTTATATATGATAGATCCCTATAAAATGACGGCTTAGATACAGCAGTTCAGCTCTATATGTTAGGTGGATGCAGCATCTAAGCTTTATGTATGATAGATCCCTATAAAATGGCGGCTTAGATACAGCAGATCATGGATATGTACAGTAGACCCCCGTGTAATATTGAATATACACCATGTGACAAAACTACATGTTTTTTCAATTCACTGTATACGGGTGCTACAAGAGAAATCTGGATGTTAGTAATGTCTTCTCTGCTGACATCTAGTGACCAAACTGAAATCCACAACGAGTCCAATTTTATTTATTATCACGCAAAATATTACCAAGAGATTCATTCCTGGTAACTAAAAGCAACCGCAGTCCAACTTTAATTTCCAAACCTCCTGTTGAAAAGTGAAAGCTGTGCAGTGATTGGTCACTATGGGAAACAAGGTTTTGCTTCCTGGTGGCCATTTTTGAAAACGAAGGTTCAGATATGAGATTTTTGCATAAGTGTGTATAGGGAAACCTGTCTGTTTTCCCATAGAAGCCAATCACTGCACAGCTTTCATTTTGTTCTCTGCTTTAGAGAAATGAAAGCTGTGCTGTGAGTGGTTGTTATCATATTCCGTTAGAAGATGGTGCGTGGGTTAAGAAGTAATGGGAAATCTAAGGGAAGGACTTGTATTGCTTCTTCCTGCTGAAATAAATTCCTTATTTTGGATGAAAATATTGTTAATTATTGACCACAATGATAAGGCAGGGAGTCCTCAACTGTGGCCCTGTTGATCCATGTGGCATCATAATATGTGGACCATTAGGGGGACCCACTAATTCTGTATTGGGACACTAATAAAGGAAGCGGTTACTGTAGTATTTGGTGGGTAATTATATTATGTAGGGTCACTCGGGGGTATATACTATGTTGGGTCCACTAATGCAAAATATACTACTGTTTGTGGGATAAATAAAGGGGCATCGTATTGTATGTGACTAAAAGTGTATGTGGGGTCCCTAATGGGGACATTACACTATTGAAAGGCAATGAGGGGACTATTTAACTGCATGGGAACCACTAAATTTCGTAGTAATCTGTGTGGTGATGCTAAGTGGGCGCATTAGACTGTGTGGGGTGCCTTAGCGGTGTGGCCCTAATATGTGTCAATTTTAAAGTTCCTTTGTGGATGGAGATGAGGATCATTGGTAGCAGAACCCATTCAGTAAATGTCTGGGGCAATGTGACATGATTCCAGGATTATTCTCTCCCAGTTTAGCTCTGACCTTAGGTTTTGGGTAATCGACTTGATTTGTCCCAGTGTAATCCAGACTCCGATAATTAAAAATGTTTCCTCTTAGATTAGTGAAGAATATGAAGTATCTGAGGTAAAACGTTATATCTAGGTTAAAGGGAATCTATCAGCAATGTAATAACACTATACTCACAGGAAGGTAGTGTACAAATCTAGCCCAACATACTCCCCCCTATTGACCTTCATTGTAAAATAAAATTGTGACCCCAAAATAGTTCTGAACATAGTTACAAATATTTCATTTATAGTCCCTATTATCGCTATACTGTAGATGAATCCACTAATGGATCATGTGGATCTATTATTAACCCCTTTCCCTCAGCTTCACATAACTGAAGTGACACATTAATAGGGGAAAATGATAGTTTCCTCAATGTCACATTAAAAAAATTGGAAAAGCTAGCTGTATCCTTAAGGGATGATTGTTATTAGGAAAAGCAAAAGTAGATTTTAAAGGGTACCTGGCACCACATTTTTTCCAAATACTGCTAATGACGGGTTCCTATAGAGCTCTATTAATTAAATGCCACCCTTTTTTTAGCTAAAAATTGTTTCCCTCATGTCCTCATGAAATCAACTTTGTTATTCTATCTGGCATCAGAGGGGACATGTCCTGCTCGGCAGCCCCCCCATCTACTTTTCCCCTTGCCTTATGCCACTTCTCCATTCAGCACTTCATGTCATGTGACCAGAGTGATGTCATCTAAAGTCCTTTACCCTGTAACATTTGCAGAGTCTACCTCATGTATTGATCTGATTGCATGAAATCCCAGCAGCCTCCATTGACTTTTACTCCTCCCAATCCTCCGTGGCATGTTACAGGGTAAAGCAAACATTACTGGGTAAAGGACCTTAGATGACATCACCCTGGTCACATGACATGAAAACTCAATTAAGATTAATATGTCTCAGAAGTACAGATGACCTTTCACCTCCTTCAACAACTCTAATTCTCTTGATAGGTAATACCAGATTCTGATGAAGCTCTGATGGCAACCTGCAATAGAGAGCCAAAAGAAATCCTGTTTTGTGATACGACATATTTTACATGTAATATCCTGTGGTACTCAAGTCCTGTATAGGGATAGAGATTCAGGAAAGGTCCAGTGTTGGGATGAAGAGCTGAAAGAGTTCCTCAATGAATATTTAGAACCTGGGGAGGTCCTTTCTTGGGATGAGGAATTAGCTGAGATTCTTTTTATGAATTAAGAAGATAACACCTAGAATAGAGAATTGGAACTGAATTGGAATTAAAACCCGGGAGAGATCCTGTCCTATGAAGAAGAATTAGATGAGATTCTTTCTAATAATTTAGAAGATGGTGATATCTAGTATAAAAAGCACTAGGATCTAGAACCTGGAGAAATCCCATATTTTGATTTAGAAATGAGAGCAAACTAAACATTAGATTCAGAACCAGGAGAGATCCTGTGAAAAACAACTTGAACATCTAGAAGACATCCTGTACTAAGATTAAGTAAGGAAAGGTCCAGTGCTGGGATGAAGAGCTGGAAGAGGTCCTGATTTTGAACCTGGAGACTTTAGGTCCTGGGATCAAAATTTGATGAAAATTCATTCCATGGATTTTGTAAATGATATAAAGACCATCATTGCAGTTAGAATTGGATGAAATATCCTCACTCTAGTTAGGTATGGAAGGGATTCCTTAAAGGAAACTCCAGGATTATTAAATGACAGATTAGGGCGGAGGCAGGCAGGAGTAATTTACTATCAGATCTGCTTGTGATGGGAGATTCCTCATGGTAGGTTTCCTCTTAATGAATTTACATCTGGAAATCCTCACTGGATTTGAAAACAAGGGAGAGCTCATTATTGGATTCCGAATTAGGGAAGAGCCCCTCACTGGGTTCAGACATGGGATGAAGCTCTATCCTTGGATTTAGATCTGCGACAGAACCTACACATATAAACATGTGCAGGAGGTCCAGTTCCAACTTTAAGTTTAAATTAATAATAATAAAAATTCCTTTATTTATATAGCGCACACAGATTACGTAGCGCTACACAAAGCATGTCAAATCAGCCCCTGTTCCCATAGGGCTCATAATCTAATCAACCTACCAGTATGTTTTGGAGTGTGGGAGGAAACTGGAGTACCCAGAGGAAACCCACGCATACACGGAGAGAGCATACAAACTCTTTGCAGATTTAAAATATTCATGAGCACTGGTAAATTGAAAGCTGAGCTGTGATTGGTTTCCATGTGCAACTAAGAATATTCTGACTTTCTGACAGCTTGAGAAATCTGCCCCATAGACTGCTCACAAGATGTGAACAAATGCTTAGGACCACCTATCCTTAGGAGGCTCCCAATTATATTAGAGGGTTGGATCTGCCAAACTTTAGTTCCCACACCATTATACATCTTTAATTTTTTAAAGGCACTTTTTTTTACCGCCAGTTTACACATAAAAAATGATAAATAGATTCTCCTTTAAATGTTACCTATTTTCTAAAAAAAAACTTTAAGAATCTAAATCCGATTCTACTTATATTTTCAGGATTTTCTGTAGAATAATTTTGGAGAAGACACCTTATTTGCACTTCTTTTGTGGGTTGAATTATGATGAGATGTTCCAGTAAAATCTCTCCATTCATACAAGCTTGACATTTGGTTGTTAGGATGTCTGTCTCTAACTCAATCTCCTGCTCCCCCAAAAGACTAGATTGGGTTTTAGACTCAGCAATACAATGGGGCAGATCCTGCGGTGCATTGTCCGACGAGGGTTCGGGTCTGCCACGATTTACTAAGATCGTGCGCCCGAGTTCTTGCATCCGTCGCTTCTGCACCCAGGTCCGCCGGAGTTCTTCCCGGAGCTTGTAAGTGCGTGTCTTGCGACACATTTCTAAATTTTAAATCCTGCCCATTGCTCGAATCCGTCGGGTTGTACGACGCCCTCCTCCCATTTCTGACACGAGCAAGCCGGCGCCGATGCGTGCACCAAAATCCCGGGCAAAACGGAAATCGTCGGGAAACCCAATGAAAATGCGCTCCGCGGACCCTTAGTAAATGAGCCCCAATGAGTAATATGCTTTGAGTTATATGAGTCTCAATACACAGAATTGTAGAAATAGGCGCTCATTTTGTGTTGGCCCACATACTTAATATCACTTCTTCAAAAAGTACAATCATCATCATCTCAAGGTAGTGGAGAACCCTTCAGACATCAGTGATCTGCCAAAGAATGGTGAAGCAGCACTCCACACAGACAAAATAAAACTCAACTTCTTATGATGGGATTTTTGAGATGGTTGGGGGTTCCAGAAGGCAAATGTTTAGAGTTTTTTTTTTTTGAGGAGGGAGGGAGGGCAGGGTAGAAGACCATTTTTATATCCCTCATTTCAAGAGTTTTTACCCTGGGCAAAGAAGGAAGCCAGCCACTCGCGTACCAGAGGAATGCAGCTTCCCCCACGAGAAAAGATTAGGCCCCGGAGGGAGGAACATTGCAGATGCAGAGCATAGTATGCATTAAGTGGGGCCACAATATAAGGGGACACAAAGATAGGAGGAAAAGGGAAGGGAACCACTATGGGGGTTCTACGAATGGTGGGCCACAATGAAATAGAGGAGGACCATTATGTGAGGGGTAACACGTGGTGGGCGCATCGAAAGCGGGGGCGCAATGAGATGCGAAGGGGGATTATAAAGGATGGGGGCATACATGGGAGAAATGAAAGGGTTAGCAAAGAAGGGGGACACAATTAGGGGGGAGCCCAATGAGAGGGGGGCCATAATGAAAGAGCGGCATTGTAGGGGCCATTCAGCGGAGGATTATACTGTATGGGAATACTAGGGGACAGGATAAAGGGCATGTCAATGGGTGTAGATAAACTTTCGAAAAAACCCAAAAGTTGGTTGGTGTGAGGTACATTACTATATGATCACTATTATACCTATTTTTATTTCATTTGTTGTGAAAAGTCTCTCACATTATGGTTACATCTCAGTGTAGATTGGGGCTTGGTATGATGTGTGTGGGAATATTTGTGTATGTATAATACCGCTGTCATACCTATGTCATAACCTGCCTCACAGCTACAAAATGTCCTATATAATCACCACAGATAACCCTATTCCACATGCTACAAGTCCTCCATCCAGTTATATACTGAATAATGCAAGTTTGTAACTAGGTATTGAAGGTTTTGTACACACTATCTGTTACTCATAGCAACCTATTACTGCACAGCTTTCATTGTTTATAGTGTATCTGAAAGATGAAAGCTGCTCTGATTCGTTGCTATCATCAACAACCAAGGCAGTCTTGTAAATCTGCCCCAATACCTTTTTGTTAAGCAGGAGTTCATTTTCCCTGCAGCGCCACCGTATGTCAAGACTGAGCATAATAAAATTTTAGTTCATATTAGTTGTCTTCCAAAAGTAAATGACCCTTTCCCCAGTGGCGCGTCTGCAGGGTGTAACATAACCTCTGTGTTCTGTAAATGGAGCTCCCCTTTAAAATATTTGTGGTAAAATGAAAGGTGAGCTGCTCCCCCAGCTTTTCCTCCTCCCCCTGCCTGCTGTAATTTGATGGCAGCAGAGGACATTTTCAGTACACAGTGGGAGGGGGGAAGTGCTGAGGGAATAGGTGGAGACAGTGTAACAGCCTGTAGAGCTACAACACGGAGGGGCTCTGGTAACGCCCTCTGAGCCCTTCTAGCTCATTAGCATCATTTAAAAAGTTGATTTTATAAGGAAGGAGGCTATGGATAACAAAAATAAGAAGATTACCTGGTACATGGATCTACGAGTAAGTGCCCCTTGTAAGTGCTCCTTTAAGTTTACATTGTTATTTAAATTCCTGTGTTTCTTTCTGTGTTTATATGACTAGCCTCTTTCTGTCAAATATGCCACAGCAGCTACACGATTTTTCAAAAAGTGACGCTTATTTTAATGGGATTCTCTGGTTTGTGGAGGAGATGTGTCTATTTTTAAAAGATTTTTATTGGGTAGAAGCAGAAACATACATATAGGGGCACATTTACTAACAGGGTCACCAGAGTTCACTGAAAGTGCACACAAAAATGTGGCGCAAAGCCCTTAGTAAATGTGTCCCATAGCATTCAATGTACACTGCACAGAAATTGTATATCCAACATACAAATTGTATATGACATAGCTGGTCGTTGCTTTCTACTACCCAGCGTTATTCAGTAGTTAGCGGTTCACATAATTAAAAACGATTACAGAGACACAACGCGTGTCCCATAAGAAGAGAAGTGTCTATTTTAGAGTGCAGGATATGTGATAAGTAGGTGTTTTAGATTTTTTATGACTAAAAAACTTTTTAGGTCAGGGTTTTTATTTTTTAGGTCAAGCATTTGCATACGAGACACTCTGCACGCAGCCTTTGTTTTTGGACGTGTGCTAGCTAGAGATGAGCGAGCACTAAAATGCTCGGGTGCTCGTTATTCGGTACGAACTTTTCCCGATGCTCGAGTGCTCGTACCGAATAACGAGCCCCATTAAAGTCAATGGGAGACCCGAGCATTTTTTCACTGACAGAACACATTAAAAGAACAGTGTTACAGAACACATTACACATGTTTCCAGATGTTTTACTTGCAAGAATACATTGAAAAAACACTATTCTTCACTTTTAGTTAGGAGATGTGCACGAACATCAGCAATGTGAAGAATAGAATAAAAACAGTGAAAACAGTGAACACAGGAGCATTTAAGTGCAGAACACATTGAAAGAACGCTATTCTTCACATTCCAGATGTTCGTGCACATCTCCTAACTTAGCGGAAGACATGCGCGAACACCTGCAAAGTGAAGAATAGTGTTATTTCAATGTGTTCTTACAAGCAAACCATCTGCAAACATGTGTAATGTGTTGAAGAACAGTGTAAACACTGTTCTTCACTGTCTTTTATTAATTCACAGCTCGAACTCGAGCCAGCGAGATACGCGTCCGAGTAACGAGCCGGTCCGAGTATGCTAATACTCGGCCGAGCAGTACACTCGGACGAGTATACTCGCTCATCTCTAGTGCTAGCCATTTATTTCAGCAGCTGCTGCACATCTGCATGTTTTTAATGATAATTCTTTATTTACATAGCGAACACAGATTACGCAGCACTGCACAGAACTTGCCAAATCAGTCCCTGTCCCCAATGGGGCACACAATCTTATCAACCTACAAGTATGTTTTGGAGTGTGGGAGGAAACCAGAGGACCCCCATGCAAACAGGGAGAGTACATACAAACTGTTTGCGAATGTTGACTTGGGTGGGACTAGAACCCATAACTCCAGCGCTGCAAGGCAGAAGTTCTACCCACTCAGCCACTGTGCTTCCCTATGTATTTCTATGGGTATATACACACAGCTGTGGTTTCCGTAGCCCCCTGTATGATAAACCTTCAAGTTTTAGAGCAGGTCATTTTTCATTTTTCTACTGCCATCGTTGTATGAGTGGACCTCTCACGCCAATGACCATGGGTCCGTTTTTTTGCCGCCCATGCAAAACACACATCCATGTACTTTTAAGCTTAATCCAGATGTTTGTACAGAATCCGACATGAACGGTACCCGATGGTAAGGGGTTAAATAGATTTGTGTAGGCAGCAAAATAATTTACAGTAGCTCAGAAAATGTTGACAAAATGCAAAATAAAAACCTTTAAAAAATGTCACGCCACTGCAACACTATTCTACGGTGTCGAAATGTCAGATTTTACTTTTGCATGTCTGATGTATGTTGCAATTCCAAATTACACCTTATAAGGGTCAAGTAACTTCACTGTAACAGCAGGCTGCAGACTACAGTCACCCTGGAGCCTCCATGAAATTCTGTAACACCGAGTAGTAAAGTTTGTGAAGTTTTCCCGTACACTCACCTGTTGTCTGTGTTGTCTCTGTTGTCCTCTCCGGCACACAGAGGGAAAAGCACAGGAGGAGAGTCACGCACTTCATGGCTTTCATCCTGCCGTGTCTCGCTGTACCTGCCTCCACAACATCTGATCTGTCCCAGGTGAGGCCGGGCTAGTCATAGAGTCACCCCCTCCCACCTGCCCGAGCACCATCATCCATCATCATTATCATGCCAAGGAGCATGGAGAGACCTGGCACCCTGACAAGTTTACCAGAAGAGAATAGAAGAGTCAGAGCTGGAGAATTGCATAAGAATATTTCTATATTACCTGGGATCCATGGCCAATAAATATGAAAAAACAGAATATGGTACAGGTATCATGACAGTAACTGTGCTCCATCACCACTAAGTACTGACCATTAGGCACCTATTGGAGGGGCAGTGTTGGATCATTGAGTATTCAGAAGAGTGAGATTCTTCTCTTTAACATGACACCAGGATTATGTTTCTTGGATTTATGGAACTGAAGAATGGGGTGTCTGAAGTGACAGTCTCCCTGCAGCCTCTAAATGTTACTAATTTTAGGAAAAATATGACATCTTTCTGCCAATTTGCACATGGCTTTGGAAGAGATTGTTTGGAAGTACGCAGGTGAGATTCCACATTACACAGGGAATTCTAGAATGGACATTACCTACTCTAGCTAAGTGGGCTAGATAATAGCGAGTGGTTCTGAACCAACTTCTGGAAATATCATGGAGGTAAAGCCAGGTTGTGGCAGGATATGCCCACCTACCTTGGTCCTCCATATTTTCTTCTATTACCACTTCATGAGATTATAACTGTAAAGGCCATCGCCAGTTTGTTCCAGCAATTTTTCTCCGTGCCACGTTTAACTCAGTGAGGCTCATTTACTAGGGGTCCGAATAGTGCATTTTCGCCTGGTTTCCCGAATATTTCCGATTTGCGCCGAATTGCCCAGGGATTTTGGCGCACGTGATCGGATTGTGCCGCATCGGTGCCGGCTTTCACGCAACAGAAATCGGAGGGCGTGGCCGTCAGAAAACCAAATGGATTCGGAAAAACCGCAGAATTTAAAAACAAATTTGTGTCACAAGAACAGCACTTACATACACTGGGAAGAAGAAGGTGAACTCCAGCGGACCCTGGCGCAGCAGCGACATCTGGTGGACATCGGGCGCACGACCTTAGTGAATCCTGGCCGGACCCAAATCCTCGTCGGAGAACGCGCTGCTGCATTGCGACAAGACCGGGTAAGTAAATAAGCCCCATTGATTCTAGTTTTGATCTGATAAATCCCACGAGCGCACAGAACAAGATTGTTGGGCCAAACGTTGGACCAAACGTGTGCCTACAGCGCTGACAGAAGTAGCTGAGTACTGTGCTTGGCTATCTCCATCAGTGCCATAGAGATGAATTGTTTGGAAGACTCATGAGTAACCAGCTTCTCTGTTCATTAGGTGCTACAATGTTCATTAGTGTTCATTAGTGGTAGCCACCACTTGGACAAGCACTGATAACAAGAGAATAGAACAAAAAGCAGATGGCGCCATTCTATGATTAGTGGTAAAACCAGGTTACTTCATACAAGCTTTGTTTCATTGAATATGAGTTACACTGTAGTGACTTGGTTCAGCCACTACTCTGGGACCAGCGCTGTTTGCTTCCTGCGTCAGTTCCCTGTGTACTAGTACTTCCCCAGACAATCTGATCCTGAGGACCTATGCTTAGGATAGCCTTTCAATGACCAGAGGAGATAGTAATCTGGCCCGTGTATTACATGTCGCACACACGAGATGCATTACAATAAATCTGATCAGTAAACACTTTGTTATTTATAATAATTTCAATCATCTCAATTTTATCTTACAGTAAGGAGCTTTGGCTTTGGGTGATATTCACAGTCACATTCCAGCGCAGGCTATACGGTTATACAATAACAACAGGTTCATGCACTCTACTGTAATGGCAATTACCACCTTCCTATGTGAAGTCTCATCGTACATCCTCCTGTCCTCACACCCGAGATAATCATCCAGGCCTGTCATTACCTTTATTAGTTATTGTGTACGGCTCTGGCTAAACAAATTTAGATGTTCTCGTTGACACTGGTGACGTACAATGCATAGAGGAACATGTTGTGGAAATCTTATAAGGAGTGAACACTCCATAGCTTGGCCATACTGATTAGATGTATGTAGGCGAATACCCAATGAATTTAGCAGGAGCACTTTACCCCTCAATGACAGATATGGGGGTAATGAAATGTCAGGCGATTTGGCATAAATGTCAGGCATAAAGGTGTCCTATTCCTCATTCCTTTTTTGTGTGAACACATGCCTATTTAGCTAAACTGAGGGTAAATGTGTGTGAAGGAATCGGGAGACTGGCCAAACCCTTAGGACGCATTCACACCAACGTATGCCCTCCAGGCCATAGCTACGATGGAGAGAAGGAGGGGTTGACCCCTTCCCTCTCATTAGCGATGCATGGCGCTAGGGACATGTCCTATTTTTTCCCTGTGTATGGAGTCACCGTATCGATCCGTGCTCCCATTGCCGGCATATATAAGGCCGCAAGCTTGTGGGCGTCTATTCGTCCCCCAGTGGTCATGTGAATGTAGCCTTACCGACAGGAATTTTGCAGGAGCGTAACTAGGACTAGACAGGGCCACCATAGCAGACTTCTGAATTTTGTTTAAAAAAATTAGTTTATTCACACATGTGAGTTACAGTTGCACGCAGTATACACACCATATATACACACATACAGCTTATATACATATACATACAGAACCATATACACCCATGCATCATATATAAACACGTACATGATATTCACACAAAATACATACCTAATGCCCCAGATGCCGGGGCCCCCTGACATTTCAGGCCCCATAGCAGCTGCTATGGATGCTACCCATGTACTTATGCCCGTTTCATAACCCCTGTAGTTTACTTTTCATTAATTTCCATTACCACCATGGTAAAACCCCATGCTTCCAAATGCCCGATTATGGCGCCAACAATCCCTTATTAGTTTGTATGTCAAAAGGTTGAACTATTCTGAAGATCTCACGTCCTTGCCTAGAATCAGATCCACAGTTTCTACCACATAGAAGTTGTTTTAGGGGTTGTTGGGGATTTTATCAGTTGGTAGGAGGATGGCAGATAAGTAATCTTAGGCAAACATCTATATGTATTATGTACAACACATGACTTACACCTATTATATATTCAGGACTACTAATACTTGAGTGATGACCTGCTAATACCCATGCTGAGGGCATAGTGTACTATACAAGTAGGCTGTGGCAAGGGATTTAGTTAATACCCATAACAATTCATCCTGTGAACTAACCCTTGGAATCTGTCACTTTTGCATATATTAACCCGAGGTTGTGAAATATCTGAGAATCCATTCATTTTGTTATACTAAGCAATATTCCGAGTATTGTATGTCCACATGGAATCGAGTCGGAATCTTTGATGGAAACATTTATTACCTTTAGGTTACAGCCGCTACTACTGGGGCCCTGGCCTTTAAAGTAGATGGCACTAACCAAAAATGGCGTACTGTCTATGTTTACATTGTACCCATGGCACCAGGGAGATAGACAGGGATTTCTCCTTGCAGGTTAAGGCAAGCCTAAAGAGAGTTATTGGCTCATTTACAGAAGTGTATGGCAGTTCTGCAATATATGCAGAAATCAGACAACCCCTTTAATTAATGGAATGTCGAAACTCAAAGGAACCGTAATAACTCTATCCTTGTAATGTACACCTTGTTGACAATGTTGACTTCCTTCAGTATCATCTAATTAATATTGAATAATAACCATACATTATAGTCGGGGGCCTGGCACAGACTTTGCACTGGGGCCCATCAGCTTCTAGTTACGCCACTGCTCCTGATGTTTATTTTCTTTTACATCTGAAACGAATAGTACAAAGACAGGCCAGTTTAAGACCACCAGGGGCCATCAGCTGTGTTAACAAGTTTCAAATCACTTCCTACATCTGGTACTAGAATCAGTTTCTTAGTGAATGCTTTCAATCTACATATTCAGGACTTTTGAAGGACCAATGAAAGGTCCTTAATGGCTCTTATGTACAAGTGTATTGTGAGCAGGAACAGATGTACGAAGATTTCATGGGTGAAGCTATCTCACACAAATTTGATGGGTGGTTTGGGTGGCCTTGGGTCCCTTAGAAGGCTTGGGCCTCAGACTACTGCCCAAACCGCCTTTATAGAACTGCATACATTGGACCAGAGCCTGCGCCTGCACTGGGCACACCTGGGTCCAGAGCTGCTGGGGGGAGGGGGGAAGCACATAAGTCTGTAAATAAGGAATCCATGGGGGTGAGAGGGGCTGTTTGGGATGATAAACTAGGGGATATTTAGGGAACAGGAGACTGTTTCACTTTCTGAATTTTTAATGCCCCCACGTGAGTTCACTCCAAAGGGGCCCACTGAGGCTCTGTCGCCAGGGGGCCTACTGAAGCATGGAGCCGGCCATGCATTGGATATAAGTCAGGTTCAGTAGTATGGATGTGGATGATGTGCTATTATACAGCCTGATATGATATTTGCCCGTAGAATAAACTACAGAGGACGTGAAGCATGATAATTGCTAATACCCGTGATCTCTTTACTTTATAGAAGTCATTTATCAGCTTAAAAACAATGTTAAATACACGGCTTAGTCAGATGAGCGGCGGAACTAGTCCTGTTTATCCGATCAGTTTCTGGCAGCACCTAGGTCTGATTATATAGTCAGGTAAGTCGAGGCCAGGACCATTGCTAGTTACTTTATTATTCATGTGACTTCATTGCGTGATCACACCCCACGTCAACTAGTGTTTAATATACATATGAGTAATGTGGGAATATTAAAAATACCTCGGTGACTTGGTAATTTATGGGTTATTTCCAGAGGGAAGAAGAATTCTCTGCTTTGTATAATGCGTTTTTGATTGGAGAATTTATTGACAGTCAGTTGATCACAAAATGTTTAGTTTACTGGATTTTAAATGAAAAAGCTTTAATTTGTAAGGAAAGCTGAGGAAATTGTTAATTTTTCTTGCACTAGATGAGAGATTAAGAATTACGCACTATTTAATCATTAGGTTGTTTATGTAGGACAGGTCCTCCAGGGCAAGATCTGCTCCTCGTAGCTACTCACCACACTGCTACCAGCCTGAACGGGGTAACCCAATTGTTAAAGGGGATTTCCTAATAGACACATTTTTAATGTTGCGCACCCAACCAATAGGGCTTCTTCCTTACATTCACAGAAATAGGGGTCTCCAAATCCCCTGAAGTGCTCCAATAACCTTTTTGGGACTTAAGAAACAGCTCCTAAATCTTCAATAGTTCCATAGCAGGTGGTGATCCCAGTGCTCCCACCCCAAGCAAAAAGACACCCCCCCTGTGGGTAGGAGATAATTGTCTTAAAGGGGTTATACCACATGTGATTGTTATCCATTATCCACGGTATAAGGGATAACACAGTGGGGGTACGATTGCTGGGACCCGTAGCGATCACTAGAATGAGGGTTCCCTTCTCACTAATCGAAAAGGTGCAGCAGGTGTGAGCATGTGTCCTGCAGCTCTTTTCAATACAATGGAAGTGTCACACATGGCAGAGCACAGTGCTTAGGTATCTCCAGCATTTTCATTCACTATGAGAGTGCCGGGGATTTCCAGTGCTCTCACAGTATTGGGGCGGCAGGACAGATGCTCGATTTGCCTTCTAGAATGAGGCCTCTGTTCTTGTCATCGGTGGAAGTCTCAGTAGTCAGACGCCCTTGACCAGATAACAATATCTAACATATACAGTAAATAGTAGTGGCAAAGATACCAGAGCGCTGTGCTTTACAATTTATGACACTCCTATAGTATTGAATGGAGCAGGAGGACACATGCTCTACCTGCCGCTCCATCAATTATCGGGAAAGGAATCGTTGGAGATCCCAACAGTCAGACCGCCACCAATCAGATTGTTATCTCCTATCCTTTGAGTAGGGGGTAATAAACAAATTCCCTTTTCAAGTTAAAATCTCTTTTAAAGGGGTTTTCTCACGGAAGAAAATTCTCATTTGCACAATAAAGATCATTTTAACCCCTTATTTTACAATTTTACTCAGTTTTATTGCTGTTTTAGCTCCTACCACTCCCTAGGCTGCTTAGTGCAAAATTCCATGGTGTGCCGGGGACTCTCTAAGCAGATACATTATTATCCATCTAGTTCTGTGGGCTGACAATGTGGTTAGATTATCAGGGTAGAGGTGTATAGGCATTTTCATCAACACATTGACACATAGAGATGTGAGACAGAATAGAGATGCATGAGAAGATTACACAGAGGCTGATAGACCATTACACAGTTACACTGTTGTCTCTGCTACATCTCACAGATCTGTGCCTGCCTTCCCCTTCTCCCAGATCACTTATCTCCTTGTAGTTTGTAATTTGCAGCCTCTCTCTCTGTTCACTATGTGCTGGCAGGATGTGAATCAGTGTCTCTGAGCTCCGTGCAGGGGGCATGGCTACAGGCACAGCAGAGACAGACAGAAACTCAGCTCCACAATCTCATCCAAGCTGGCCGCCACCCGACCCTAAGTGAGAAGTTACTTGGTTGTGTCTAGGGGTAACTGAAATTGTGTTCATCAGGACTGATAGAGACAGGTTGGAATTATATCTGTAAAATGTTGCATTTTTGTTAATAATAGTGAATTAGAGAATGTGTTATTTTGTTATCCTGAGTACATATAAGAAACTTGTCTTCGTGGGAATACCCGTTTAACCTTCTTTCACACAAATGCATGCTACCACGGGCTAGGACCTGGCCATAGCTTACGTCCGTCTGGATAGGTTTAAGGGTGAGTTCTCCTCCCCCCTCCCCTCTCTGTAAGGAGGGATGCTGCCAGGCCGTACATACTGCAAAAGATAGAGAATGTTACAGGTTACACATGTATGTGCTCAGAATACTGTGCCATGCACAATGCACTTACATGGTGGCCGTATGCTAGCTGAAGTACATATGACTAGGATACGGTTGTGTGGAATGGGTGTAGCTCAAATCTCCCTAGTAGGGTGTAGGGTACATGTTTTTTGTAGGTGAAAACCTACCACTTGCATTTAGGTTGCAGGATCACATGGAAGAGAATTACACCTGGATTGTGGGGGGATATCTCAGCTTCTCACAGGCCTGACCTGTATCAAGCAATACTATGTCACAGTTATTATGTCACGGTTACCATAAATTGGCACTTAGGTGGAACTTCCTTATTCAAAAAATATCGGCAACTTTTAAAGAGAAATTCTTGTAAAATGTAATTATACAGTCATTGGACAGTTATCCTTGTATAGTTACACAATAATGACTGGTAGTTTTACATGATCTTGGAGATGGCGCAAGATATCAATTATCCAAATTATAAAAAGAGGTAACTCCTATTATGTATTAAACTTAAAGGGAATTCCCCTTCAAACAAGTCAGGTCCTATCCACGGGATAGGGCCTAACTAGTTGATCAGTGGGGTTCTCAGTGACAGATCACCCAAGCGGGGGGTTCAATGGGGCGCTCAGCAATCTCCGTCAGCTCCATAATGATGAATGGAGCAGAACAGACATGTGTGTCTGTCTGCTCTGCTCTACTCTGGGAGCTACGAGGGGTCCGACGGAGGTACCTCGGACCCTATCGGACACCTGTTCTCATGACCTGTGGGTGTCTCATCCCCTTAGCAAGTTAGGCCCTATCCACAGGAAGGATAACCCCTTTAATAATCCTCAGTTTTCTAAATCATTTGTAGTCTTGGTCCAGGACCACACAGCTTATCATTGCCACAGCGGCTGATATGAGAAGCTATGTGCAGTGATCTGCCGGGAGCGAGGAGAGAGTCATGCCCTGCTTCAGATTCAGCTTCTGGTTTGATCTGACCTCCACATATGGGATGTTCTCCTCCCAGCACTGTTTAGGCTGGTGCTCCTTTTCTTCTCAAAGCTGAAGCAGCGCAGTCTCCTCCATCCAGACAGAGCTGCACACAACTTCTCATGGCAGCCCCCGTGACATGGCAGTGACAGGCAAGGAGATCACTGCACAGATAACTCACTCCTCCACAGCGTCCTGTGAGCTAACATTGGTCACATGACCCTCCTGCCATCTTAAGGATGGGAGCGGCAGGTATTTCTGAAGGAGGGAAGAGGCTTCTGCTTTCATGAAAATGGTGCAGAATTTTATCTGGATATATATTGGTAAGTTACTTAATATCATGTCCTCAATATATAATTAAAAAAAAACATAAACTGGCCAATCCCTTTAAATGGATTATTTCATGGTACCCATGCCCATGGCCCTCCAAAGTGTGAGACACTCCTTATAACTTTTACAACAATCATGTAGGTTGATGATGTCGACTATTTTTATGATGCGTTGAGTCATTGTAGACCTTTTTTATATATTTGCATCATTTTTAGGGTTTCTACAATGACCAGAAAAATACTTCATTGTCTTTGATGTGGCCAGTGGCCGTCTGTTGACTTTGAGGTTGTGTTTTATTTTTCTAATTGTGCGAAAGAAAGATATTGAATGTTGTAATTTTTCTGCCGTTCCCATTAATAGGTCTAGACTTTCATCAATTCTGGGCTTGCCCAGCTTTCTAAAGATCGCCATAGGCAGACTCTATTCCTGTCCTATATGACTGTATTAAAGATTGTAATCTATAGCATAAAAGTCAGATGCAAAAATAATTTTTTTTTTGTAAAACTACAGTTTTGTGAACCTTGAGAATTTGTACTCCCAATAATAGCCCTACTAAGTGCCTGCAACCCTGGCAGTAATAGTGCCACATTGTGCCAACTTAGCGGATTTTGCTCTCAGTCAGAATTAGTGCATACAGAGTGTCTAGGTAGTGACCAGACAAGTGCCATAAAGTGTCCCCAAAATAACTGTAACAACCTTGCTGCCAACAATAATGTCCCTTAAAAGTAACTGTGTAATGTTCTGGAGTTGGGCCATAAATTGACGTGGTGTTCATTGTAAGTTGATCCAATGTCAGTCCCGGTGGTGGATGTTGTTACTCAATGAAAGGAAAAGACGGGCACCGCCAATACTTCTGGGGCCAAACTCCAAAACCCACTGTTCTGAATGCAGGCCGGTACACAGCAGCAGGAAAAGGGGGCTCAACTAAATACAAGAAGCAGTCATGGAGAACGAAGAAAAAGCAGTGGCACTCACCCGGTATCATCCACAATCTAGGGGGATGCCATGTTCATTGGTTTGAGCAAGCCTGAAATGGACTGTAACCTGTGCCATGTACGGAGGGGTGTCAAAATGTAACCCAGTTTCTAGACCGATTGAGGAAGACCTTTGTAAACCATACAGCCTCTGTGTTAAAACAGTGGCTCTTCGGGAAAAGGCAGAAGCCCCTATAAATCCTCTGAAACGTTGCCCTGTCTTTGCAGAAGGCTTGGAGGGCTATTGTTCATATTGAACCTAGAGAAGCAGAGGGTCAAGACCAAACCCTGCAAGAGCAAATCATTAATGGGGTCTTAGACAAGAACCATAAATGTCAACTAAAGATGTTATCTCTCCAGCATCCCAAAATCGGAGGAGGTGTTAAACTCCCTGGGTTATCAGCACAATAGACAATTTTGATTAAACTGTACTCCACTGGATCCATGGTATATGATGACTATAATTGCCTTCATCATTACCATTTCTAACTCTACCATTTACCATCTACTCTACCATTTCTAGCTATATAGTGAAGATCAGATTCCGATCTAGTGAACGTCTCCTCTTGACATACTGTGTACACGTTTCAACACGAATGGAAAGAAACTAGAATATATAATACTCCCAGTAACTTTCCTAAACTGAAATGACACACATCTAGCTAGGGCGTACTTATTCAGTGAATAAAGTTATTCATTGCTTTGTGTCATAATCTTATAGAGCCGCCCATACACAATATAGCCTGGTTGAATGGGATTGTGGTAATCCACTGGACAGCAGGTGGCAAATATGGGTGCGACCTGGTAATTCGCCATATGCTTATAGGCAACTGTGGTTTGTCCATATAGTGTATAGGCATTGCATGTAAAATTTTACCAAAACTTCAGCCTAGGTAAAGGACCCCCATCCAATCTTCCAGGACAAAAGACCTCCTGGAGGATCAGGTATAACCGTTACTGGACAGTCTACCGTCTCCCCCAAATGTTCTAAACTTCTGGCTGCATTTGGTAGAGAATTCTAAAGAATTTCCAACATATCTTTATTATTTCTGTCCATTATTTTATTTCCAAGTGTGAAAAGACCAGAGGTGAGTATGTTTTCCCTAGGTTTCTGTTTTATGCTTTCTAGGAAGCCAAAACCTGGTCTGGAGGACCTGGCTGCTGCAGTTTGGAGAGTTGGTCTTGGTCCCTACTCCGCTCAGCCACTCCAGGTAACTAAGGTGGTTGGGGCTAATGTCCAGCAGCTCTGAGATGTTGCTGTAAAAAATCAGAAGGTGCGCAAGAGGAGGGCTATCTCTGCTCCTGGGAAAACATTGAATGAGTCGCCAATTGCTGTGGCCGCATCATAGTGTGTGCCTGCAGATAACATGGCTGCATCTGTGCCGGCTGTGAAAGAAGAATGAAGAAAGAAGAGGAGTTGCGCCGACATCGGGGACATTGGGAAGCCACGCTGAGCATCGTGGCAGCCAGAGGGTGGGCTGGCTATATACTACATGGGGCTGGCTGTATGCTATAGGGGCAGGCTGGCTATATACTACAGGGGGCAGGCTATATACTACTGGGGGCTTGCTGGCTATATACTGGGGGGGGGGGGGCTGTGACCAATGCATTTCCCACCCTCGGCTTATACTCAAGTCAGTAGGTTTCCCCAGTTTTTGATGGGAAAATTAGGGGTCTTGGCTTATACACGAGTATATGCAGTACATCATGCAATTTATATAATCGCAATTTAAAAGAACTGGACTAGTAGATATGCTGGCTATTGACCCAGTAAAGCTCTACAGTGTACTCCTGCACCTGTAACTGGGCCTGTAACAAGTAACAGTGGGAAACAGTAGCAAAAAATTGAGAATGTAGTGTAGATGTTCCCAAAGGGTCTATTTTGACTTACTAGGAGATGGGTCCTAGTAAACGTCAGACAATATGTACAGTGCAATATGTACAGTACAGTAAACCAACCTGGGGTGTTCTGAAAGCTTATTTCTCGGTTTGTCCATTTTGGATTCACAAAACAGCTGCCCCAATTTTAGAATATATACAATATGAAAGTCCCCTATGTAGATGCTAGATCCTCTGATGATGTCACAATCACATATCAGCCTCCTCCAAGACATGAAGTTGACCACTTGTCCATGGCATTATTAATGTCCTCTCAGACCACCATAATTCACCACAAAAATACCATTAACATTTCTGTCAGTAATGAAACATAGTGGACACAATTGGGAGCCACTTTATGTCCACAAATATAAATAGCAGGTTCTAAGGGGGCCATAAAATTGTGTGTCCTAAATTTACTATTGAGGTCGATAGAATACAGCCTGGTGGTAACCTACATCTGAGGAGCTTCCAAAGCACCTGGTCGCATGGCAGCCATTTTGTAACATGCAAAAAGATCATTGGATATGTTCATCGTACATAAGTTATGCTTCGCAGGATTTGTATTAGCTTTAAACAATTGTTTATAGTGATGTTAAATATCAAATTATGGTTGTAATTATATTGTCATTATACAATATCGCTATAAGTGTGATTAACTTATTATGTAGATCTTTGGTCTGGAACGTCCAGTTGAACATGCCCTGTAACGTGATATCTAGTACTGGATGGATATAAGAGCTTTGGTTTACAAATGAATGTGAAGTATCGTGATACCTTCCACAAAAACAACTTGAAGAGCATCCAAAGGCACCTCAGGCTTCAGGGCCTAGTCCGTTTAGATATTCATATACACTGGTGTGTATCTATGGGGCCACACTGAAGGATGACACAAGGATGCACACACACACAGGTGTAACTTGGAACTTTTACTTTACAGGCAGTCCCCTACTTAAGAATAGCCGACTTACTGATGACCCCTAGTTACAGACAGACCCCTCTGCCCATTGGGACCTCTGGTGAAACTCTCTGGATGTTACTATAGTCCCAGACTACAATAATCAGCTGTAAGGTGTCTGTAATGAATCTTTATTGATAATCATTGGTCCCATTACAACAAAAAATGTTGAATCTCGAATTGTGACTGGGGCAAAAAAAAAAAAAAATCTGTCTGGAGCTACCATTATAAATTTACAGTTTCAACTTACATACAAATTCAACTTAAGAAAAAACTTAAATAACCTAGCCTGCACATTACCCGGGGACTGCCTGTACTGACAGTTTCAGTACATTTTAAAAAATTCATTCATAGTAAGGCACAAAGATTGGCTGTTCCATGTTCCATAGGGACATCTCTATAGGGACTTAGTCAAGGGATTTCTTTTAAGACACTGGCAGTCCTATTTAAGGCTATAGGTAAGTTACTGACCCAGACAACCTCTTGCATCACTGGGCAGTCATACCACGACTCCCACGTGGCCTCCCATCCTGGACCATGACTAAGGACAACATACAAAGTTATGTCCGAAACGCGTAGGTCTGCCGCACGCACTTTTTAACAGTGAGCATGTCAGCTCTACATATGTGATGTACTTGAATTTTTTTCTTTTTTGTTTCTTATTACCATGGATTAAAATAAAGAATATGAAGCTTTTAATTCTTTGATACGAGTGCTGGATCGAATTCACTTTTTTCTGAAGAGTCATATTTAGGGCTACAGGTGAGTTACTGACCCAGACAACCTCTTGCATCACTGGGAAGTCATAGCCACCAAGATACCTACCACGACTCCCATGTGGCCTCCCATCCTGGTCTCCTCATGTCAGGAGCCACCACTTATAGTAGACCACCCCTAATAGAGCTATGGCATGGTAAATCAAAAGAAAAAAGCTCACCAAAGACTTGAGGTGCTACAAATGGCCAAGTGCCTATTATTCTCCATAATATGAGAAACATGAGAAGGCTTCCCAGGTTAGGAGAAGTGTAGGAAATTATGAGTTAGAGGGATCAACTTTTCTGGTGGCCAAACTAAAGGAGGGTTACAAAGATTATTTGTATCTTTGGAAAACCTTTAGTATTACATAGACTCCCAATTAATAAGGCTTAATGTCCCCTGTGGTGGCATTGGTGAAGAATTAACCACCCTGCCATGTTGACCACTGGATGTCCTAGCAAAGGGACACTTTGGGGCACATTTACACACCCGTCCCGTCACGATCCCCGTCGTGCATCGTCCAACAAGGATCCGGGTCTGCCGCGATTCACTAAGATCGTGCGTCTAATTTCCTGCATGCTTTTTTAAATTGCGCGGTTTGTCCGAATCAGTCGGGTTGTCGACGTCCACGCCCCTGATTTGTGTCGCATGCAAGCTGACGCCTATGCGCCACAATCCGATCATGTGTGCCAAAAACCCGTGGCAATTGAGGGCAAAACGGAAAAAAATTGCGAAACCCGACGAAAATGCGGCGTTCCGACCCTTAGTAAATGTGCCCGTTTGTGTAAAACAACAACCCCTTTTAATATCTCAGGTGGTTTGTGCTATCTGAGTCTAATATAAACATATTTTCGTGAACACATAAGTGTCCTCTGAATAATCTCGGGTGATTTCACACTCAAGAATCCTTTACTACTCAAGATCTTGTTGACTTTCTGGTTTCTGGAGGGTTTCTAAGAAGTAGTGAGTCAGACATAGATGAGATCAAATATTAAGTTCTTTATTCATAGCTATGATTTTTCTTAACCCTTTCCTAACGTGAACAGCAATTAATAACTACTGTGGTGGCATCTGTTACTCTTTGGGGTTGTGCTGCAATAGATACAATACTTTAGTCCTGTGCTATAATTGGGGGGACTGACTAGGGCTGTTTTAAAACAAAGGAAGGGCCCTCAATTTGTTCTAGGGAAAACTCTACCCGCAGGATAGGGTAGTAGCACTGCGTAGAGCATAGTAGCATAGCAGCAATAGTACTGTGCTGAGTTCATATATACAAGATAGGAGTAGTAGTACTGTGCTGTGTTCATACATAAGGCATACCTCCCAAAATTTCTGAAAGGGAAAGAGGGACAAAATGGCAGCCCGTGCACGATTCCCCCTAAGCCACACCCCCAATAACACTCTGGCCATGCCCCAAATTTTTACCATAATATCATAATACTAATAATCAACGTTTCAATAATAAAAATAATATTAATTACATTTTTTCCCAGCCTGTGATTTGAACCTAGACCTCACAGCTCCACCTGGCATAGAGACACAGAGCTTCTATCCACTAGGCCAGTGATGGTGAACCTTTTGGAGACAGAGTGCCCAAAACCCACTTATATATCACAAAGTGCCAACATGACACTTTAAGCAGTAACTTATTGATCCCTGCTGTATCACAGGTTTTAATCGTATTGGCATCCTGAGTTCACAAATACAATGATGATGGAGAAATTTGGATTGTAGTTTCCCTCCAGGGTCCCCTGAAGAGGAAGAATCAGGGGACCCAGACTAGGAGCTCCAATGACAATCCATCTCTATCCACACCTTCTTGTTCATCCTGTAGTCCTGGCAGCCAAGGATGTTGCTTGAAAATAACGCTGAGCTTGGTGCGTCCTGGGCTGTATTTGATCAAAGGAGAAAGCCTATCTGGCAAACTCTGTCTTGGGGTGAAGGCCTGGGTGCCCACAGAAAGGGTTCTGAGTGCCACCTCTGGCACCCGTGCCATAGGTTCGCCACCACTGCACTAGGCTATGGGCTTAGTAGATGTCTGTCAGTGGATTTTTGGTAACTAAGAGCTGTTACCTGTTACTGTTACACTGTGACACAGAAGGTCCTGATATATAGAGAGGGATCTTCTCAGAGATTATTATTGTAATTAATGAGACAATTATTATTATTATTATTATTAATAATAATAATAATTATTGTCTCAATAATAATAAAAATAATAATTGTCTCATTAATAATCTTTGAGAAGATCCCTCTCTCTATACCAGTGCGCGGAGCCCGTGTCACAGTGTAACAGTAACAGGTAACAGCTCTTAGTTACCAAAAATCCTTTGACAGACATTCACTATGTCTAGCCTAGTGGATAGAGGCTCTGGGGCTTATTGCGCCAGCTAGCATTCGCGATTATTTCAGGGCCTCTGCACCACTGGCATTGCGCAGAGGTCCTGATAAATATGCCCCACTGTGTCTCTCGTTGGCAGGTGGAGCAGTGAGGTCTTGGCTTGAATCCTGGACAGAAATTTATTTAATTAATTTAAATAAGAGCTTATTTCTGGGGAAGCCCTAGGAGATCTAGTGACCATATGTGGACAGATGGTGATGTCTCCCTGATGACGTGGTCCCTGCTGTGCGCTAACCCGAAACATCTCTCAAAAGGATTCCCTGCCCAATGTCTGTAGAAGCCATTCAATACTATGAATTCTGGCTTTGAAAGTATATACTATAGGGGACACAGAGTTGGGACAACCCCAGCCAGTGCGGGACCTGGAATGGGGACTGTCCCGGCAAATTCGGTAAGGTTGGGAGCTACCTTTTTATACATGAAATGAGTAGTAGTACTGTACCAATACATGTAGGATAGGAGCAGCACAACTCTGCAATGCCCAAATATGCAGCATAGGGGATGTACTGTACTCTGTCTATAAATACATAATAGGGGTAAGTAGTACTGTTCTGTGTCCATATATACAGGATATACTATGCAATATATATTTATACAGAATAGCAGTAGTGACCATGTATGCATAATAGGAGTAGCAGTACTGTGCAGTCCCCAAATATACAGGATAGGAGAAGTTGTGAGGTGCATATACAGACTGATTAGGAGTAATAGTATAGTGCCTGTATATGCAGAATAAGTGTAGCATTTTCTCTGCCTATATATACAGAATAGGAGTAGCAGTATTGTGCATGCGCATATGCTCATATATACAGCATAGGAGGTATATTTCTGTGCTGTGATCATATATACACGATAGGAGTAGTTGTAAAGTTGGGAAATTGGTTGAGCTATTTGTTTAACTTGACAGAAGTGAATTTATTGGTAATTGTTTGTTATTCTTTTTTTGTGGGGAATTGAATTATTCATCCATTTAGCACGATGCTGTGTGTTCACACTACAAGGATGTCAGAAATCTTGTTCTTATTCCCTGCTGGGCTGACATTTTCAATTTAATGCGTTGACTATTATAAATATATAGAGCTCCGCAGCTAATAACTGGTACAAAGACTGTGGAAAATATGCATGAAAGGTCATATTTTATGGTGCATTCTACATTGCCCTGGAGGTGGTCATGAGTAACACCCTTTATATAACTTATAGGATAGATAATACACACAGTGATGTCACAGTACAGGGATAATACGCACAGTGATATCACAGTACAGGGATAATACACACAGTGATATCACAGTACAGAGATAATACACACAGTGATGTCACAGTACAGGGATAATACACACAGTGATATCACAGTACAGAGATAATACACACAGTGATGTCACAGTACAGAGATAATACACACAGTGATGTCACAGTACAGGGATAATACACACAGTGATGTCACAGTACAGTAGATAATACACACAGTGATGTCACAGTACAGTAGATAATACACACAGTGATGTCACAGTACAGGATAATACACACAGTGATGTCACAGTACAGAGATAATACACACAGTGATGTCACAGTACAGGGATAATACACACAGTGATGTTACAGTACAGGGATAAAATACACAGTGATGTCACAGTACAGGGATAATACACACAGTGATGTCACAGTACAGGGATAATACACACAGTGATGTCACAGTACAGGGATAATGCACACAGTGATGTCACAGTACAGGGATAATACTCACAGTGGTGTCATAGTACAGGAATAATACACATAGTGATGTCACAGTACATGGATAATACACATAGTGATGTCACAGTACAGGGAAAAGATAAAATCATGAAGAAAAGAGGTCTGCACAACCGGGTATCTCCACTTCAGCCAACACACACATTAATTAATATATATATATATGTACAAGTTCCAAAAGAAAAAAGAATGTGTGTATAGGCACATATTACAAATTTTATTTAATTCAGACACAAATACAATTAAAAACCAATTAAAAAGGTACATGTTTATGCCACTAAGACAACATGTAGACAGCAAACTTTGTCAATGGGGAACATTTACTTACCCGTCCCGTTGACGCCGCCAATCCGGAATGTCCGGCGAGGATTCGGAGCAGCCGCGATTCACTAAGATCGTGCATCCAATTTCCGGTCCAGTTTCGCTTCCCCGCTCAGGTCCGCCGGGGTTCGTCATCTTCTTCCCGGAGCATGTAAGTGCGTGTCTTGCGACACAATTTTGGAAAGTTAAATTCTGCGGTTTGTCCGAATCAGTTGGGTTGTCCGACGGCAACACCCCCGATTTGTGTCGCATGAAAGCTGGCATCGATGCCACAATCTGATCGCGTGCGCCAAAAACCTGGGGCAATTTAGGGCAAATCGGAAAAATTTGGGAAATCCGACGGAAATGTGTCCGACGAACCTTAGTAAATGTGCCCCAATGTGTCCACATAACACCTAACATGCATGATACATGAGATACCAGGTACTCTCCCCTTACTGCTCTGCTGGACTACAACATGTTCTAGAGGAGAGGAGGTGTGCAGGGGAGGTCTGGAGGATTACAACTCCCAGCATGTCTTGGAAGCAAGGTGGAGGACTGGTGCCTGTAGGACTACAATTCTCAGCATGTCCTCCATAAGAGTGAGAGGTGTGACTCCTGCTGGACTACAACTCCCGGCATGTCCTGGAGGCGAGGGGGAGGTCTGGCTTTGCAGGACTGCAACCCCCTAGCAGCAGAGACACTTTGGGAGCTGTAGTTTTACGTTTACAGGTATTTGGAGTTATAGAGGAAGGATTATGCTGAGTCATATCTACTAAAACTTTACTTACTTGTTCTCCCTCTCATTACTCATTATCGTGGATTCTCTATCACCCTCCAGATTAGTGATGGATTGTTTACGAAGGAGCCGGCACAAAGAGCCGGCTCATTCGCGTGAACAACGCGAACAACCCTGCCCCTAAGGGGTTCACCACGCCCCCTTTAACCGGATATAATCGGGTTAAAAGTGGAGTGGTGTGGGGTGACTGGCCTGCGGGTCCTTATTATATATTCCATAGGGAGCCGTTCAGGCGCCACAACCGCTTTCTCTTTTTATTTCATTACAGAGATCCTAGCATAGTGTTATCCAGCATAATGCTGGATGCATAAGGTCACATCTGTATTACAGACCTGATGTGGTCCAAGGAACTCAGAGACATAATTGATGCAAGGCACAGATATGGACAACATTACAAAACAATTTTTGCAGCACTCAAGGTTTCTAAGAGCACAGTGGTCTCCATAATCCTTAAATGGAAGAAGTTTGGGAAGACCAGAACTTTTCCTCGACCTGACTGTCCAGAGAAATCTAGCAATCTTGAGAGAAGAGCCTTGGTGAGAGAGGTAAAAAAGAACATCAAGATCACAGTGGCTGAGCTCCAGAGATGCAGTAGGGAGATGGGAGAAAGTTCCACAAAGTCACCTATCACTGCAGCCTCCAACAGTCTGGGCTTTATGGCAGAGTCTGCCAACAGAAGCCTCTCCTCAGTGCAAAACATGTGCGCAAAAAACACATGAAGGACTCCCAAATTATGAGAAATAAGATCTGGTCTGATGAGATGAAGATGAAACATTTTGGTGTTAATTCTAAGTGGTATGTGTGGAGAATACCGAGCGCCGCTCATCACCTGCCAAATATAAACCCAACAGTGACACATGGTGGTGGGAGCATCAGGAAGACTGGTTGTGGTTGAAAGAAAGATGAATGTGGCCAACTACAGAGATATCCTGGATGAAAACCTCTTCCAGAGTGCGCTGGACTTCAGACTGGGCCGAAGCTTCAACTTCCAAGAAGACAATGCCCCTAAGCACACAGCTAAAATAACAAAGCAGAGGCTTCAGAACAACTCTGTGACCATTCCTGACGGGCCCAGCCAGAGCCCGGACCTAAACCTAATTGAGCAAACTTGTTGCATCATTCCCAAGAAGACCTAATAAAAATATCTACATTTCTGTCTTTTTTCTGCCAACATGGGGACAGAGTGTACATTAATGGGCAAAAAAGTAACTTTTTTTTATCTTACCAGTAGCAATGAAACAAAGAGTGAAAATTTTAATGGGGTCTGAATACTTTCCGTACCCTCTGTATTCTCAAGAATGCTCTACCCAGTGCCAGCTCCAGCACAGGGCACACCCGGGCAAGTGCCGGGGCCCAGAGCTGATGGGGGCCCACATAAGGCTGTACACAAGGAATTTATCTGGTTGAGGGGTACTTTATATAAAATACCCATGAGGGGCTGTTTGGTATTATAAACTATTTTAGGGAACAGGATACTGTTTAAGTTTCTGAATTTTTAATGCTGCCATGTGAGGCTCTGTCGCCGAGGGGCCTACTGAAACCTGGAGCCGACCCGTGCTCTAACCCAAAGTTTCAAACATGCCCTAAAACTTTTATCTCCTTAGGCAGGTCTACCTTCATCTTACATTTACTTTCTGTACATTAACCTCCTTTCTACGATATTCCCCGGGATATCATGTCATACGGCTGCGGCTATGTGCACATATATTTTTATAGAGATTTTCAGAGTGTACACACATAGACATATACTGGCAAACAGAGGATTCTTTTTGGCCATGATAACCAATGCTACAATAGAAACCGTTTTGTAAGTTGCATCACTAAGAATATGGTCAAGATTGTGGTTCCATCAACAAAAATGTCTATCCGGACCTTCACAAAACTCTTTGTGGTCAGAGTGGTCAGATTCTTAATTGGAATAGCATATACCATAAAAACATAATATGTAACGTGTAATATGAGAATAATTATTTCCCGAGACAGTCACCTGCTGGTATCATGGAGTATTGCAGCCTTTGTGCATCAACTGCTGACACCTGCAGGCAGTAAGGGATATACACATCCAGCTTTACAGCACCCATGACTTGGTTCCCGTGAGTATTTCCTATTATGGGTCCTTCTTCATGTCTTCTCTTTCCAGAATTTACAGGAGTAAAAAAAAAAGTTGTTCCTTCATATCTTCATGTCTACCAACCACAGCCTGTCTTTACCATTCAGCAACATCATGACACCCACTAATGCAATATCAAGTTCGTTGTGGTACAAAGTTTTGCAAGCTCAAAGCCATAAAAAACAATAAAAGTCCATCTTCTTTAGAGTCTATGGATTTGTATATCAGCACATAAAAAATCTCTCATTTCAATCATTGTTGTTCTAATGCAACTGTGTAAACATAAGACGTGCTGCCGTATTCTGTTTAGGAGGAAGAGGCTTTCTCCTTATCTCTCTTCCTTTGGCATTGTGTAACACATGCCTAACTGCTCCATTACAGCAAACTGCTAAAACTTCTGCTTTCATAGAGAGGTGGTTACACTTTCTGATGATCAATGAATCAAGAGCATTTGATTAGCAGCAGGGTGACTACATACATTCAAAGGGGGGAATTTATTAAGATCTATTAAGATACGTCAGATATTGATTAAAATTTCTAGCAGGTTGGGCCTGCACGGCTTGCCCAGTGCCCTGTACCGCCATGCCCACTTTTCAAAGAAGTGTCAGGAAGGTGGTAAGAGGGGATAAGGTCATAATTGTGTGGCCATACAAGGCATGAAAAATAGCCCCCTAATTTCTATGGCATAGTTAAGATTATAATTAATTTTTCACTCGCTGTTTCTGCAAAGTTGTCCAAAAAAATTACACATTGGGGCTCATTTACTAAGGGTCCGTTGGACGCATTTTCGTAGGGTTTCCCGATGATTTCAGTTTTGCACTGAATTGCCCCAGGATCGGATCGGATCGGATTTTGGCATATCGGCGCCGGCTTGCACACAACAGAAATGGGGGGGGGGGGGGGGGGGGGGTGTTGGGGTGGGCCGCAAGACACGCACTTACAAGCACCGGGAAGAAGCAGGTGAACTCCGGCGGACCTCGGCACAGAAGCGACGGATGCAGGAACTCGGGCGCACTAGCTTAGTGAATCTCGTCAGACCCGAATCCTCAGCGGACAACGCACCGGGGGATAGCGACATTGTATCATGTTGGGTGTTACTATATATCAAATAAACCAATCTACGAGATTTGTACTCTAATTTAGTATTTTGATGTTAACATTTTTAAATTTTATTAACATTTTGGTATTAAAAATTTTATAACCGCATGACAGGAGAAGGTGATTTGTCTACCCAGCTATATATCATAAATCTCTGTGCAAAGAGCATAGGGGAGTCATGATACTTAACCCACCAGACAATAATGAAATGTGTAATGAAAATGATGTCAAAATGGCCTTATCTCAACTGTAACTACCAATGCTATAACTATACCACTGTGAGTATCTGGCCTTACAGTGTTGATGTATGTCATAATATAAGATTACATTCTTCATTTTTTATTGAGTCATACAGTATTGAGAACACTCATTTATTATTTTGCGGTGTACATAGTTCAAAATGTAAAAAAGAAGCAACCACCCAGATGTAGTTGTATATATCCACAGTGGCAATAAGGGTCCATTCAGATCGCCGGATGCTTGCCCAAACAAGATCCAAGGTGATCACAGGGCTGGGAGGAGGAGATGGGAGGGGTTAGCGCTCTTGACCCCTCCTCCTTCCATAGGTAGACGAGCAGCCGCACCGTCACCCGGAGCTATAGAAGTCCAGATCACGGCCTCCACAGCGGCCATTCGAATGAGTCCTAAAGCCATATACATCATATATTAAATAAAACAGCGCCTCCTGTGGCTGTAAACATGAATATATTGCTCTGTAAACAGAAGGCAAAGCTAAAGCCATCACAAGTATAAAAAGATATGACCCCTAGGACAACACACAGGCAGCACCGAGTGTATACACATATCTATATATACAATAGGACATGTGCGGCTCTTCATCTTCCTCCTCCATTGATGTATATTGTAGCAGTGGAATTATGTATGAGGGTAGGAACTGGAATAGAAGACAGGAGACAAATATTAACCTTTCATATCTGAACCCGTCCGGTCATTACAAATGTCACCTATTTATCTGACTTCATTAAGCTATTATATAAGTGTGTGCTCCACATCTAAAAATGATTATTATATTACTATTATTATGCATTGTGTAATAGCAGATTCATTCATATAAAGTTATAATTAGAGCCTTGAAAAGTAGGAGCAGCCCTAGAAATCATCTGCACGCTCTGGTATAGATGGGAAGTGTCTGAACTCCCCTACTGGTGATTCACGGTACTGTCATTTTGCTGTTGACTTTTTATAAAGACGACCTGTCACGTATCCTATCTATTCTACGAAAAAAACCTATATTTCCCATAAAATAACAATTCCTCTGCATTGCACAGTTTTCCATAAATTATGGCACCTCTGGATTAAGGTGTCTACAAGAGAAGACTAACTAACGAGGCAGTTGCATGGATACTTAGTCTATTTCCATTACTTGAGCTGAATACATTGGTGATGCAGGGATTCATCGGCTCCCCACTTCACCATGGAGCCTCTGCCGCTGCTGTGTACGGCGCGATGTGATGATGTCATCACACCTGATGGCAATTTAGGCTTGTAAGGGGACATTATAAGCATAAGGGTTACGATGGGGGCATTATAGATGGGGTGCTACAGGAAAGGAGGCATAAATCGGGTGGTGACAGAAAGGGGGGCATAAAAAAGAGGTGGACAGAGAAAAGGCAGCAATTTCAATGGAGGCCAAAAGAAAAAGGGGCATCACAAATTGGCGACTAAATTAAAGGGGTACTGCACTAGGCTCCCTAAAATGGGATTCATATAGTATGGGACCAGTTAGAAGAGTGTTATGCTCTGTGAGCACACTAGAGGGTGAATTTAGGGGTGAGGTAAGAGTGGGGCTCACAAACTGGAATTGTTTAGCACCGCCTCCCCTTCAACCCGTCTTGTGTATGGGCAGTGCCGAGTTTGGGAACCACTGATACAATCATTGGACTGAAGATGGTTGATCACCAGGGACTGATAAGGACAATGGGGAGGTGATATGGGCATTTATATAAGTTACTGTCACTCTGATGACAACTATAGTATAAGGCACATAAGTCTATATCCTGTTCGTGATGCCACTTGCAACATCCCGCACGGGGGCCTAGCCTTTTCTTGGAGTCTGGAGGAAGCCGGGCCCAGAATACCAGAGTGGCTGGCAATTGCAGCCTAAGCGTGCTGGTGTCATGGTGCTTGGTATGGGGACCGGAGGGCTGACCTACAGCCTGGCAGGTCTCCAGAGGGTGGTGTGTTCAAGAAATATAGAGGGAAAGGCTGATGAACTGGTTCTTCCTGGGGCAGCCCCTGAGTGTCTGTAGTATGAGTCCCTGGGTAATGGATGGTTACTTTAGTAAGCAGCTCCTAGTGCCGTTTTTAAGGGTGACAGGTCCTCTTTAAAGGGTCTGAAATCCATTTTAAACCCAGGTCCCATAGATCATTTGTCCCACTTTGAAACTTCAAAATCTTTTAAAAGTTCTGCCATAATTGCATCTCTTACTGTTCACTGCCATGACACATCTGTTCCCACAGGAGGCGCAGCACTTGTATAAGGGTTGGCAATCGTGGTCAGATGTGCAGGACTTGCTCTCACTGGCAGGAGGACACTTGGCACTTGCAGGACATTCACCAACTTTTTCTATAAATAATAAATGAAAATAAAATCAACCTATGGGCAATAAATACAATAAAAACAATAAAACAGATATCATACATATACTGAATGCCGTTTTTACATGAGGAGAGATGACAGCCATCTTCTTTTTGGCCAGGTTTATAGATGTATTTTTTATGTCTATACTGCACAGGGGTTATCTTTGACAAGGAATGCCTCCATCATTGTGTGTATTATCCCTGCACTGTGACATCACTGTGTGCGATATCTCTGTACTATGACATTACTGTGTGTATTATCCCTGTACTATGACATCACTGTGTGTATTATCCCTGTACAGTGACATCAGTGTGTGTAATATCCCTGTACTGTGACATCACTGTGTATTATCCCTGTACTGTGACATCACTGTGTGTATTATTCTTGTACTGTGACATCACTGTGTGTATTATCCCTGTACTGTGACATCACTGTGTGTATTATCCCTGTACTGTGACATCACTGTGTGTATTATCCCTGTACTGTGACATCACTGTGCGTATTATCCCTGTACTGTGACATCACTATGTGTATTATTCCTGTAGTGTGACATCACTGTGTGTATTATCCATGTACTGTGACATCACTTTGTGTATTATTCCTGTACTGTGACATCACTGTGTGTATTTATCCCTGTTCTGTGACATCAATGTGTGTATTATCTCTGTACTGTGACATCACTGTGTGTATTATCTCTGTTCTGTGACATCACTGTGTGTATTATCCCTGTACTGTGACATCCCATCAACTAAAATATTTCCTAGTTTATCATTCTCAGGCAGTTTTGTCATGGTTATTTTATATACAACCCCATTATGGTTCTATGATATACATCCCCCCATGAATTCATTATATACAGCCTCCTCACCCGGCACTGCCGAGCTTCTGGGGACTGAGATTTGGCCGTCTGGGCCCCCTGGCATCTCTGGGCCCTGGCACGTGCCTGAGTATGCCTGGTGCTGGTGCCAGCCCTTGGTGCTGTGTCTGGTAGATGGCTGATCAATGGGAATAGCATATGTCTGACACCCAGTGATAATACCTCATGTACCGAGCGCTGTCACCCTTCTATGTGGTTGGGTCTATATTTTGGATTTCTTTGTTCTGGTGGTGGTCTACGTTCTTCTAGTGATACTACTAGATCCATTAGATATTTTTCTGTGTTTTTCTTGTTTCCCCCACCATGTCCTTCATTATTTCTCACAGAAGTGTCTCCTAATGCTGACCTGGAATGGTTTTCTGACATTCCCATCTGCAGAGGACGGGGCAGCATTTGTAGCCGTCAGTGCAGGAAGCGTCATCACAAAATTTATCTTCCTTTATGAGACATGTAGCCGGCAGTTCTTGACGACAGAAGCCTTTATCTAGAAAAAACAAAATGGTATCACTTACTATGTCATATACCAAGCCATATATCACTTATTGCTTATTAGCCTGGCACTAGTGTAAGATCTATGAAACATACATAAACCTGTATCCCCATGTATTGGGTGGTTCTAACTGTGCATGTAATCAATACATGATAGATGTGTTCCATCCTCTTGTACCCGCGGACCCCCTACCTGCAGATGGGCCACATGCAGGACCACTCTGAAAATTTTTAAAAGCAACAAAACTAGCCAAACACTATCCACTTGCCATTTTTGAGTGCCCATAGACCTTAAAAGACATCTAGCATCAGTTTAGTGATGGTGGATGTGCCCTAATAAGAAGTTCCTTTGGAGCATCGTTCTCCGGGACTTTTTATTATAACTCTATAAGCACTATTGCACAAATATAGAGTTATACAATTTATGCTAATTACCCTCATGGAGCCTTGTTTTTTTAATATAAGAACACCCCCCCCCCTTCCCCGTTGTGCAAGCACAGCACATAGATAGGTGACGTTGTCCCCCACAGCACATAGATAGGTGAAGCGCATGACCATGCTAGTGCAAAAGGGGGGGTGCATAAATTAATATACGAGGATACGAGGAGGGTTAATAGCTTTTATAACTCTATACTTCCACAACCACGGGATATAGAGTTCTAATAAAATATCCTCAAGAACTTCTTATTAGGACACATCAGTTAGCTGATACCGGACGACCTGTAATGGAGAGTGGTAGCGCATGCGCAGCAAGAACTCCGTTCATCTTGAGCATGGGATGGGGAACCTGCATCTCTTATGTATTGATGATATAACCTGTAAATATCATAAATGCACAAGATGGGAAAAACCCTTTAAGGCTACATTCACACTACTGTATGGGGCCGATATACGTCCCCCATAGACGGCAATTGGCGCACGGCACCCTACAGGAGCGGTACGGTGCAGCACACATGCGGCACCGTACCACTCCGTACCCCGGAAAAAGATAGCACATGTCCTATCTTTCTCCGTAGTACGGCACCGTGCGCCATAACTTCCTATGGAGAAGGGCGGGGGTCAGCTGCGCTCACCTCCTCCTCCTCTCCCCGTGCACTGCCGTTGCCCGCTACGGTACGGTACGGCGGGCAACAGCAGTGTGAATGTAGCCTAAGACCCCAAAATTCAGGATTCTTCAGAAAATGTGATGACCTTTTATCCATTGAAAGAGGGAATTAAGTAATGTGTGCATACCTTTTGGGCGATGAAACAATTATAAAGTCAGCTCACCTAGAGATCATGGAAATACATGTGCATAAGGTCTGTGTGCAAGGACTTCTCCAGCTTCCGAGTTCAATAAGAAACAATAGAAAGGCCCAGCTTAAAACACAATCCATCTTATGGGAGGAAAGTGCTTCTTTCTCCACTTACCTTGGCTCTTCTTATCCTCCTTTCTTTCAACAAAATTTCCTAAAGTAATGTGTGAAAAATTTGTTTACTGTCAGGCTTCCCTCTATCCTGTCTCTATACTGTCAGGCTTCCCCCTTTACTGTCTCTATGCTGTCATGCATCCCTATACTGTCTCTATACTGTTAGGTTTCCCCCTATACTGTCTATATACTGTCAGGCTTCCCCCTATAGTGTCTATATAGGTAAGTGGAGAAAGAACCTTTTTCTCCCATAAGATGTATTACAAAGTTTCTTGTAGTCACTTGTATTTGTAATTTTTGCTGTGTTTAAAAGTTAGTGTTCATTTATCATGTTACATCCTGCAATAAAGATGCACTTACTTGCTGTGGACACAGTATTTGGTTTACCAATATCGTTTAAAGTCGGCGTACACGTTTTCCCACACTTCTTGGTGCAGCACTTCAAGGTTCCCGGACATTCGGAATCAGATGAGCAGGAGTCAGTACATTTCTCAGTAGAAGACGAGGAGGCCTCAAAGACTGGACATTTGCCCTGTTTGACTGTGGAAAGGACAGAAGGTCATATTTTGTAAATGTAGTAATATCATGGATATGGAAAGTATGAGTCGCGCTTTCAGTAGGTGTGTGAGAAGGTGAGTCCTGACAGCATTTACACATATCCTCAAAGTCCCATAGAAGTGAACGGCATGTAGGCTCAGCATGTGCACCTGTGCTCCATAATACATTGGGAACTTACTGTATATTATAGCATTGTGGCTAATAAAGTGGACTCTTAATGTAGTGGCCATCTGTTGTCCAAAAGCCAAGAAAAAGTAGATCATGTTTTAAATCTGGGAGGAGAGGTGACGTGGATCTGATCAGATGAATGGAGAGTGATAGCGCATGCGCAGCAAGATCTCTTTTCACCTTGCACATGGGATGGGGGTCTTCTGACGTTACCACTCTCCATTCATAGTGCACCTGGTGAAGTCCATGGCAATACAACTCCCTTTAATGCACATTTTCGAGAGCATGCTCAGTGAAGTGATGTGTACTGCCCTCGGCTTCACCTACTGCCCTGCGCATGTCCCGCATTTAGAGCCAACCATTTTGGCCATGATATAAATACAAAATATGATATACAAGTTCCACATTATGGAAACAAATTATGACAACTTAGTGCTGCCACAAATATGTCAAAATGAAAAGGAAGCCTGGAGCGATAGCTAAACACGGTACAGGTAATGTAGAGCATAGGTTTAGATATGGATCTATATACCTACCTTATCCTGACATTATACAAAGTTGCCTAATGACAAGCTGGCAACTTATCAAATGGAATACAATGGCCAAATTGTCTTGCTGAATAGATTAATAGGAGGTTGAATATTCATATGCTCTAGATGCTACTTGGAGGTAATAAACCATTACTAAATGAGTAAAAGTACTAAAAGTGACATATTTAAGGTGGTCCGAAAAAAACCTATAGAACTTCTCACTACACGTCCTCCCCAGTTGTTATAAATGCTATCTGCAAATCTTTGATCCTCCCAATTGTATCATACACCTGTGTGATTGGCTGAGCTGAGCATGCATGTATTCTAATTGGTGATAGATGAGCCATATTCAGACACCTCTGACATCAGCTGATATTCAATGAGAGCAAAGAATCGGGCATGTGGACATTCAATATGCCTAATCCTTCCTTCCCTTGACGTTCTTTATCAGGGAAAAGTCACCATTTTTGTTTATATTGCATACTGATGACCTAACCTCAGGATAGTGGAAATTTGGACCGCTTAGCTGTTACCGAACCTTTACACCAGATAAGTGGAACGCTGCAGAACCTGAAAACCCACCTGTCCAGGATCACCTACAACAGTGGGGAAGATTTACTTACCCGGTGCAGTAGCGACCCCGCGGCGCATTGTTCGGCGCTGATTCGGGTCTGCTGGGATTCACTATGGTCCATGCACCCGATATCCAGCAGGTGTCGCTGCTGCACCGAGGTCCGCCGGAGTTCACCTTCTTCGTCCTGGTGCATGTAAGTGCTGATCTTGCGACACAAATTGTTTTTTTAAATTCCACGGTTTTTCCGAATCCGTCGGGTTGTTCGACACCATGCACCCGATTTCTATCGCGTGAAAGCGCCGCCAATGCGCCAAAATCCGATTGCGTGCACCAAAATCCCGGATCAATTGAGGGCAAATCGGAAATCGCTGGGAAACCTGACAAAAGTGCGTGATTTGGACCCTTAGTAAATGAGCCCCATTTACTGCACTGCTCTGTTCCCTCACCTCGTGTCTCCATCTAACCTCCCATATATATTGTGAGGGTCCTCCTTTTACTTATTTCCTGATTTCTGTGGTTTTTGTACTTGCATTTGTTCTTGTCTTAATGTAATGTATGTGAGCCCCTATGGCTTGTACAGCACCATGGAATTATTGGTGCTCTGTAAATAATAATATTAATAATAATAAGGAAGGCTCCATCCAGTAGATAGCAGCACAAGATCTACATCTGGTTCCATCCCCTATTTTGGTCCGGATTGGCACAAGGTTTGGATATCAGGCACAACTAATCACATACTGATGGACTAATTTAACGATAGGTCTTCTGTGTAAAAAATTGAACAGTGGACAGTAACCTCCCAAAAACGTAAGTTCTAAAAGCATAGTTAGAAAATAGTTCCTGTGATAAGTTAAACAATCTGTTTGGGTCAGGGTTCGGGTACCAAACATGAAATCCCACCAGTAACACCCGCGATCAGGGCTGGCACCAATTGCAGACGTAAACTGTGTGACTTTTCCAAGGGCATTTAAATCATTGTGATCGCACACAATGGCGCTAACATCCCAGCGGTGCTATTTCAGGGAGGGTTGTTGCTCTTGATGATGTATTTAAAGATTAACCTGACGCCCCGAAATGGCAGAGCCCTGGGTAGGCATATTGGTGCGGGGGCACACATGCTCCATTGATTGAAATGCCTTGAGCAGCTTTGCGATTGTTGTTTAAAAGGAACCTGTCATCAGCAATTAGCCTAGTAAACCAGTATGTTGTCAAGCAGCGTAACAAGTAGTTTTTGTTTCTTTCATGGTTCAGTGTGGTGGCATCATCCAAAGAAATTAACATTCAAGTGAGATGTAAATTGGTTGTATAAAGTCGTGGAGGCGGAGAGTTCAACACTAAACGTCTTCTCCTCTGTGATTGACATCATGCATTGGACTTCAGGAGATCTGGTTAGTGATGTCTCTGGATGCAGGACCTTAAATTACAGTGATGGAGGCTTTCTGAGGAAGAGAGAGCTTGACTTCAGTGTTAAAATCTCCGCCTCTTGACTTCATACATCCAGTTTACATCTCACTTGAAAGTTGATTTCTAGATGATGCCACCACATGGCCATGAAAGAAACACAATCTGGTGTTAAGCTGCTTGGCAACATACTGCTAGTGGTTTATTAGGACAATTTCTGCTGACAGGTTCCCTTTAAAGAGTTAACCAGAGTTGCCAACACCAGGGACTGGGTTGAGCAAAACCCAGACATGGACCCGAACTTGAATGAACTTTGTGGTTCGGGTCAGGCCAATACTGTAAAGTAGAAAGTTCCCATCTATGAGGAGGTTTGGCAGCGAGCACTTACCCTGGGCAGGAGGCTTGCACATGGTGTGGCAGTTATCAGCGCAGCAGATTCTATTGTCATCGCAGGGTTTTTCCTTTGAGCAGAGACGGAGACAGTTCCCAAATTCTCTTTTCACAAAATACCTCTGAGGGGGGCAGCGTCCATCTGTTACAACTCCTAAATTGCTATTGGTGAATTTGTCATAGAAGCCTGTACAGAACAAATATGGTTACTATGTTTACCAGTATGTGGAAATTATATATACAGACACACAGTAATATCAGTTTTAGGACATTTATGTAACGCTAATTGCTAGTTAGCTCCTATAATAATGTATACGTTATATACATAGGGTTATGAATCATGAAGAGTGCCATGAAATATAGATTGTTCTCTTCTATATGTCCTCTCATGTTGTACTTCATCACATCACATTGAAAGTACAGTCAAATTTGCTAGAAGCAAAATTATAAAGCAAGATGAGTGTCCTAACTACAGGCAGTATGTCATAGAGCAGGAAGAGCTGAGCAGATTGTGCAGTGTCCTAGCTGCAGGCAGAATGTTATAGAGCAAGAGATGCTGAGCAGATAGTACATAGTGTCCTATCTGCAGGCAGCATGTTGTAGAGCAGGAGAAGCTAAGCAGATTGTACATAGTGTCCTATCTACAGGCAGCATGTTGTAGAGCAGGAGGAGAGGAGAAGATTGTACAAAGTGTCCTGTCTACAGGCAGCATGTTATAGAGCAGGAGGAGAGGAGCAGATTATACATATTATTCTAACTGCAGGCAGCATGTTATAGAGCAGGAAAAGCTGATTAGATTGTACATAGTGTATTATCTGCAGGCAGCATGTTATAGAGCAGGAGAAGCTGAGCAGATTGTACAAAGTGTCCTATCTGCAGGCAGCATGTTATAGAGCAGGAGGAAAGGATCAGATTGCACATAGTGTCATATCTGCAGGCAGCATGTTATAAAGCAGTAAGGACTGAGCTGATTACAATATAGTTTATGGGAATACATTCGGTATAACCTGTAATTTATTCCTTTTAATCTCTAGCTATAGGAGTCCAGTGCACTGTTCTTTTAAAATGACTGCTTGCTGTGAGTTCACCCAGTAAACTCCTAAGTCCAAAAATTAATGTAATACAGGCGGTCCCCTACTTAAAGACACCCGACTTACAGACAACCCATAGTTACAGACAGACCCCTCTGCCAACTGTGACCTCTGGTGAAGCTCTCTGGATGCTTTACTATAGTCCCAGACTGCAATGATCAGCTGTAAGGTGTCTGTAATGAAGCTTTATTGATAATTCTTGGTCCAATTACACCAAAAATTTTGAAACTCCGATTGTCACTGGGGCAAAAGAAAAAAAATTGTCTAGAACTTCCATTATAAAATATACAGTTTCGACTTGCATACAAATTCAACTTAAGAACAAACCTCCAGACCCTATCTTGTATGTAACCCGGGGACTGCCTGTATTATAAATCAGTAGAAGAAAAAAATCTCCTTGATATGAAATCTGAGAGCAGTATATAAGGGATGTCACTGCTCCATACAACTCAATGACCATAGGAGCCATGTGACAGAGGTGAAGGCAGGTGTCAGAAATATTAAAGCAGCCATATGCTAAAGGTTTCTCCCAACTTACTTAAATAATTGTTCTTTACCGACGTGTCCGCCAAAGTACAAAGAGGAAGGAGCAAGAACATCAGAGCAGAGATATGTCCCATCTTCATCATGGTGGCGATGCTCCTTGCACAGCGGTGCCAGGCCATTATATACCAGTGCAGAACCAGGGATGGTGACAGCGGGGTGGTGGCATACTGGGGTGTGAGGAGCTCTTCTAAGCTATTTTGGATGCCACCCACTAACCAAATAAGCCATTGTAGTATCCCTGCCTAAAGCCAATGTCCTTGTAGACGTCTGACTCATCTACTTTGCATTTTGGGTCACTTGGCATTAAACAAGAGTCTTAGAGGACTCTGTATAATATCAGGAGCACATACTGTAATGATGACAATGAGTAACCTACTATTATTATTATTATAGCTCCCAGCAATTATATGATTGTATGATAATGCAAAGACAATACTGGGCAAGGACAAAGCTACGTGCTAGGAGACAGAGGCTACAGGACACCTCCACTAGGAAGGTCATCTCCTCGCTGAGATGTAGAGCAGCTATTAATACGTGGATACTATGGATAGTGGGCAATGAATATGGGCCATCATAAAGACATGGGGGAACAGAGTGGAGACCAACATAGTCATAAACCTCATGAATCATGTAATTGTCAATATGGGACGCTACGTATATACTCATGGAGGAATGATGTGGATCCTCAGGACAAGCTCCCTCGCGACTTTCATCTCTCATACCTCAAATTTCCCATCTCAGAAAGTTGATTTATTAATCAGATCTTTCTAGAAATAAATGTATCTTGAAGAACGCTCACATAATCTTCTGTTTATGCTGATGATCGGTGGCATGTTTATAATACAGGTGGCTACTTGCTCCGATACTTCCCATGAGTGACTGCTATAAGTAATCGTCTTTATTTTTTGTTCTTGTGACGTCAACCCTTTGACATGTGAATATAAACATACAACGAGCTGAGCTTCCTCTGAGTACATTATGTTGTAGTCATCTTCATGGGTTGTTTATTCACACAGCCACGGGAGTAGCTATATGGGATGCAGAGGTAATAGTAGCTCTTGGATACTTGAACCTTGAGTTTCTTCCCTATATAAAAAGAAACAAAAAAAATGGTTAGTCCGAGGCTGTACCAAAGCTTTTCTCTGATTTGACGTGTCCTCTTTCTTCATCTGGTTCAGACCACCATGATGACTTCTTCTGACAATGGCAATTTATTTCTGAGACGTTTTTATCCTTCTTGTCTAAAAGCATCAGTCTTTACAGTAACACAAATAAATCTTGAACCCAGACCACACCCAAAATGTTGCACGAAACTTCTAAATAATGGAGACCTTAATGTTATCAATGATGTACCTCAGCCAAGACCACTTGCTTTATTTAGACACCAAATCAAATCTCTAAGTTAAAGGAAATCTACCAGTTCCGAAAGTAAAAAAAAAAAAAAAACGGCTACACATAGTCACCTACACTCCTCTTCATCCTGATCCCATCGCTGGTCTTCTTTAATCTTTACAAGCCTGGATCACTGATAATAAAATAAACTGATAAAAGCACAGGGACACGATGTCCGGAGCTCCGGACTGCTAATTATTCGTGCCTCCTGACAACAAGGGAGAGGAAGGCCTCTATCACAAAGTAGGTGTGAATAATAACCAGCCCTGAGCGCCGGACATCACACCCCGTAGCTCCGGGATGCTTTTTTAAGTCTATTTTTCAGGTGATCCCATCCTATCATGATTATTAAGACCAGGGCCAGGATCGGGATGAAGAGGTGTAGGTGTTTCTTGAACTGGTAGATTCCCTTTAATGTAGGCCCCTAAAATAATTCATACTCCAAAACAAATTCATAAATTATTCCAGAACCCAAACCAAACCCCAAATTCTGACCCCAGATCCAACATATAAATCCTAAACTAGACCTCACAGCAAACCCCTCAAATAAATTCAGGGTAAAGTCCATTTTACTCCTCAATGAATTCAGACCCCAAATCACATTACCTAATCATTTAATTTCCAGACCTTTATTGTTATAATTATTTATTAATTTATTAATTAATTCCATGGTGCTGTACAAGCGATAGGGGGTTCACATACATTACATTAAGACAAGAACAAATTAAAGTACAAATGCAAGTTTACAAAGATGAGGTACAAGTCGAAGAAGGACCCTGCCCGTGAGGCCTCACCTTAACGGCCCAGACCCCATGAATGGGATGTCATTAATTAGTCTTAGTCCTGGAATAGATTGAAAATGGCCAAATGAACATAATGGGGGATATTTATTGCCCCTACCTGGTGTAGAAATAAGCAGTTATCACGTGTGAAAAGTCGATGGCTGCAGTGAGTGCACCGGCGCAGGGACAGGAAAGCTTGCACCTATCCACTCCCCTGCCGGAGGTGCCCCCCTTTTGACCCTCCACGCCCCCCTAGCATGGAGGTGAGAAGGGGGAAATAATCACAAGTGCTAGTGATACATTAGTATTTGCGATTATTTCAGGGCTTCTATATCACTTTTCTGGCATAGAAGTCCCGATAAATACCCCCCTTGGGACTGAGTTTTTTCTTACCTTCTATATCTCCCTGCTTTTGATCTAGTTTTGCCAGACAATCCCTTTAATTCTGTATTATGTCAGCCTAGTTAACAATGGGCTATACACATATGACATAGATATCACAGTTTCAGGAGGGTGTGGATGCCACGTAACATTGTTACAATTATTTTTAAGTCCTGAAAACAATAGAGGAAATATTTCATTGTTTACGAGAGAGTCGTGTTCACATCCCATATATATCTATAGATAGTACAGTACAATATCACATAGAGGAGTTACATTGTACGGAAATCAACAACACGAAAGCAGGCTTGTGAGGTTACACTCAAGTTAAAGCATTGTTTAGACCAGTAGTGAATTTTAATAGAGGTGGTTTGGGTTGTAGCCAAGGGCTCAAGCCTTCTAGGGGGCCCGTGGCCACCCAAAGCACCCGCCGAATTTTATATTGTGAAGGGCTTTTACCTTTAAATAATCTTACATCATTTTCTGCTCTCAATACATATGTACACAAGAGCCATTTCAGAACCTTTGAAGGTCCTACAATGGTCCTAAAAACCGAGTGAAAGCAGCAGATGCGACATCCTCCATTCCCCAAGAAGATGCTTCTAGTACCAGATGTAGGAAGTGATTCCAGACTTGTAGGGGCTATAATATTCCTACAGTCCAGGACCCAATCTTAATCTGCCCCTAGTTTAGACTGGAGTTGGGGGATCGCCTATTCTAGAGATAGATGTTGGCTTTTGAGTTGTGATCCAGCTTATCAGACATTATAGTGTTTCCCAACTTTACTTTGGAAATTCTTGTGCACAGAGACTTTTGTGGGAGCCTCTCATAAACCCATCACAGATCCGTGTCGCTTGGTTTCTGCCAGAACCCAGAGCTGCTGTATGGCCCCACATAAGGCTGTGCAACATCCCCCACTGGGGCCTAGCCCTTTCTTGGGGCCTCGAGCCCAGAATACCGGAGTGGCTGGTGATGGTGGCCTAGGGCACGCTGATGTCACGGTGCTTGGTATGGGGACCGGAGGGCTGTCCTACAGCCTGGCAGGTCTCCAGCAGGTGGTGTGTGCAAGAGATATGGAGAGAGAGGCTGATGTACTGGTTCTCCCTGGGGCAACCCCTGAGTGTCTGTAAGATATGGCCCTGGGTGATGGATGGGGAGCCCGTGGTGATAACAGCCGTATCCAGGGATCAGATAGAGAGGCCACGTTGTGCAAAATAACTCACGGTTCTTTATTGAACAACAGCAGGCAATGCTCTCACAGCAGATTCAGGTTACTGGAGTTGCCATGGAGAGAAGTCCTCAGGAATGGCTCACTAGCCTGGTAGTTGATGCTGGCTGGGGTGGAGCTGTATCCAAACTCTGGAAGCTGCAGCTCTGAGTCTCCTGACTCTGGTCCTGAGATTAGCTAAGTGTCAGTACTGAAGGTGTACTGGCACTGTCTCTCTCTTCACTCTGTCTCTACAGACTGGAACCAGACTGAGACCTCTAGCCCTCAGACTGGAACCCCAGCTCCTCCCTGCCCAGGGGTTTTATTCTGCTGGTCAGGTGGTGGCTACCTCTCCAATCACATTCCAGTGTACATTGTAGAAACACAATTGGTTGATAACTCACATCCAATCAGCCATTGTCTGTTCAGGCAAGATCTACAGCAGCTCATTACCTAATGATGCAGTGCTAGAACCTTCTAGAGGGTTCATGACTCCCTCAGGCAGCTCCTAAACTGGAGAGGGCGCTGTTCGTAACTACCAGCCTGCCTATGTATTGGCAGGGGTGTTGCAGCTGTATATAAGGAATCAATGGGGTTGAGGGGGGCTTTATATAAAATAACCATGAGGGGGCTGTATATAAAACCTGCGCCGGCTATAAAGTTTAAAAAGTGTTTTAAACCGCGATACCGCGGTTTAAAACACTAACTAAAATAAGCTCCGGCACCAGCTCACCCTGAGCTGGTGCTCGGTATTGCCATCGGAAACCTGCCACTTGAAGTGGTAGGTTTCCTTTAAACATTTATTATAGTAAACATAAAGGACTTTTTATTACCAACTTCCAATTGATTTCTGCTCTGAAGTGTACGTTATATGATGCATTTGGTCACTTTGTTTATGGACATATAAAGAATTACATGGGGATTTGTAGAACGAGGTTTTCTCTAATGTTTTTGTGCTTTTAGGTATTTAAATAGGTTATGTTTAAATTACGTTTTATTAATATTTATTATACTATTTGGGCATCCTCTTTTATGTACTGGACACTCACCAGTCAGTCATGACCTGAAATAAGGTGTTTTTATTGGATATGCACGTCTAGAAGTAAAAAGAAATTCACAAAGTACCTAAAGCCACTTCTTTGGTTGCTTTTAGTCGAAAACACCTCTTTCAGTGGGGAGATTGTGCAGCATCTGTCTCATTAGTGATAGTGATTTAGTCTTTTCTTTGCTTCATAGATATAACAATACTCTAGAACCCATCACTTAGTGTAAGATGTGGGGCCCTACAGCAATGGCAATGTACTGTACAAGGTACAAGGTGAGAGAGCAGCACAGGATTATGGGAATAAGGAGGGAGGAGTTAGAGGTCAGTCAGTAAGTTCTAACTAGTGATGGGAATTCCGGCTCTTCTTAGTGAGCTGGCTCATTAGGCTCTACTCTTTTATAAGAGGTCCTGAAAGGCTCCCTATTAACTATATATTAGGGAGCCGCAGGCCAGTCAGTCACCCCACACCGAGCTACCTAGGGACCCGGAGCACAGCCAGGAGCAAGGAGAGGTAAGTCCGAACAGGGGGACGGGGACAGGAGGCACGACATGGATCGTGGGAACACCCGTGACAACAGGTTGGCCCACTAGGTACACGCAGACTGGCCACTAGGTACATGCAGACTGGCCACTAGGTACATGCAGGCTGGCCACTAGGTACACACAGGCTGGCCATTAGGTACATGCAAGCTGGCCACTAGATACATGCAGGCTGGCCACTAGGTACACACAGGCTGGCCACTAGGTACATGCAGGCTGGCCACTAGGTACATGCAGGCTGGCCACTAGATACCTATATACAGATTCCTATTAGTGCTATACACCCCCCCCCCCCCCCCCCACACATAATAAATATATACAGTCCTAGATAAAATACTAAAATTGTACTCACCCTCCAACGTTCCCACGATGCGCGCTGTCTTCATCCTCCCTCGCGGTGTCAGGGTGGAGAACGGATGTAAACAAAGATGGCGGCGCCCATCTGTGAAATGTTCACAGTTGTAGATATTCTCCTAACATGAAATCGTGCAAACTATCAAAATCCAGTTTAATTCCTGATTTTGAGGAAACAAAACATGAAAAATGCCAAGGGGATATAAATACATGCACAAACCACTGTACAGGTTGTCCCCGACTTACAGACGACCCCTAGTTACAGACGGACCCCCCTGCCCACTGTATCCTTTGGTGAAGCTCTCTGGATGCTTTACTATAGTCCCAGACTGCAATAATCAGCTGTAAGGTGTCTGTAATGAAGCTTTATAGATCATCATTGGTCCAATTACAGCACTGGGGCAAAAAAAATGTGTCTGGAACTACAATTTGACATTTTGACTTGCATACAAATTCAACTTAAAGGGGTATTCTGGGAATATGAACGTTTAACACACAAACCCATGATGATATAAATAAATGAATACAACAATACTCAATGTCAGTAGTCACAAAATGGAGCTTTAATAGTTTGATTTTATGATTTACAAAATTTATGGCCTCTCTAAAGTAGGTGGAGATGGCCTAAGATGGCCGCCACTGGAAACTACAAGTTCCATGATCCTTTAGTTCTCAGTAACTCCTCCTCCTTCTTAAGCTCTGCTCCCGGTGATGATATAACAAACTTTCTTGCTCTGTTACCATAGTAATGTTGTGTAACTGCCATCACCACAACACTGGTCATACTGGATGCACTGCAACCAACCAACTACAGCCAAACATAGTGGTGATCACATGACCTGCCCAGTGGACATGTGAAATTAACGGACTGATTAAAGGGCCAGTAGCATTTTAATTCTCCATCACAGTCTATGTCATCAGCATTTTCTGCTAGGGGAAGCTAAATTTTAAATAACAAGTAATTACACATTAGTTTATATTTTGAGTACCCATTTGTATATGGATTATGCTGATTCCTGGAATACCCCTTTAAGAACAAACCTATGGAACCTATGTTGTACATAACTGCCTGTATATATTCCACTGCAACAGACGGTGATTTGGTGATAAGTCATTCAATATGACAACGATGAAACCCATTTTTAGTTATTGTATTCTTTATTGTTTCACTGCATTATGTGCTATATAAGAACTATTGCATCTTCACCAGGAATTGTTTGCGTATTACTTGGCTATAGGGCTTTCTATAGAAATGTTTCTATTAGTTGGTGGATTAGCCAGAGGTACATTATTTAAAATAATGAACACATCAATCACAAGACTTTGCCATTGGCTGTCTGTAAAAGCGGGGAAGTATCATAAATATTGCTAATGAAACATGGCGCCATTTTACGAGAGCACAAATATGATTTCTAATTAGCATTTAACTCCTAAATGCCCAGGCATCGAAATGAGGGGGGGTTATCAACTCCTGTCATAAAGATAAATGGCTGAGTGATAATAAATGTATTTGGACTAGTCAGTGCTTCTTAGATCTCACCACCATTGTCATCTGTACACAGAAGGAGTTTGTTAGAGGCTGTCAAGAAAGCCATTGAGTTATAGGTCAGCCTTAAAATATAACGTCAGCTTGCAGCCTGATTACATGCCATAAAAGAAAAATAAGGTGGAGATGAGGGAAAATAAGAGTGCTTAGCCTTAATCACTTCTTCCACAAGGCATGGGGACTGGGTGCTATTTGGAGATAACTTACACACTGAGAGAATCATCAACAATAGCACCGGCTGATGATCAGGTGATTTGCATATGATTGGAAGGAGCTAACATAGCCTGCCATCCAACCATCAATCTTCCAGCAGATGTCCACCTAATGATATGTCTTCTCCTTATGAAGCTACTTACTGCTGTACAATTTGTTGTAATCTAATTATTTAGTGAAACATCTCTGTGGGGGTGGTGGTGGGAGTATAGGCTCATTATGATTTTACTTCCATTCACAGCTTCCCGTGCTGCCAGAAATGAGGTTTTTAGACAGTTTTAGCTTCTTTTTTTTCTATTGATGTACAACGAGTTTGTGCTTATTATTGTGACAAGACATGTGGATTAATCACATTATGGATCTCATAATGATCTTGCAGGACATTTCATGAAGTTAAAAAAAATTGATGTCCCTGTCTTCGGGTGCAGTATCTGCTATAAAGAGTACTGTACAGGAGGATGAAGCAAAGTGCAGCCATGCTAGAGAGTTCTGTCAAGTGGTATCCATTCGGTGACTGCATTTGGTTTCATTGGAATCAAAGAGCATTTTATTTGAGCTTTTTTTGCTCTTTCTCCAATTTATAGTCATTTGGGAGACTTGTATGACTGGCTCCTTTGATAATGCTCCAGCTATAATGTAATATTTCAATGTTGAAAACACCCGAGACTGAATCAGACAGTTCACATCTATGTTGTGCTATCCAGCTACAATTACATTTGTATTTATACCAGATTATTGCCAGATGTTTTATATTACAGATACCACTAGTGCTTAGCACACCCCATTGACTCAAGAAGATCACTTTTTTCCACAATGAGTCTGTGGTGAAATGTACATTGCTGTGTCAAATCTCTAATAACTTTTGACAAATACACCTTACTTATTATGATGATCGTGTCATGTGTATCCAGTTAGTTTTTTCAGTAGGGTATCTGACATTCAAGGACAGCATAACCTTAACCTTAAAAAAAATAAAGGGTCAGTATACTCAGTGACAATCATGAATAACATACTAAGAAAAATGAATCCCTAAGCCTGCAAGATTCTCCATAAGTAGGACACTAGTGTGTCTTCTGTTTCCCCCTTTCGTTTTTATACTTTGTATGGATGGTTGTTGGGAAAATGAGAAATGCATTGGTCACTTGCCCCCTTGTATATAGCCAGCGCCTGCCCCCTTGTATTTAGTCAGTGCCTGCTCCCCTGTATATAGCCAGCACCTTCTCCCTTGTATATAGCCAGCAGGCCCATGCCCCCAGTATATAGCCAGCAGCCCCCTTGTATATAAACAGTGCCTGCACCCTCTTTATATAGCCAGTGCCTGAACCCAGCTCCCTGTATATAGCCAGTGCTTGCCCCCCCTCAGCCTGTGAGCCAGTGCATAGATAGTAACACGTAGCCACAGGATACGGGCCAATTTTCTGATCATTTGGGGTCTCAGTGGTGGGACCTTCCCCCCCAGATCACAAGAAGGAGGATGAAGCAGAAGGGCACTTGTGTGTTCATTTGAGGCACAATTCTGGTACATTACCCCAAATGAACTCACATGTGCCCTTTTGCTTCATTCTACTTCTCGTGATCCTTGGGGCTCTCACCACAAATACACTGTGCACTGGAAATCCTACAAAACAATGAGCACTAAGCTGAGTATTATAAATTGGTCAAATCTACCCCTGAATCTACATTAATACAAAGTTTAGCTTTTTAGTTCTTTGTAGTGTCAGTAACTTATTATTTGTTAAGTGTTGTCTCCAGTGATTATTTCCATAATCCCTTTATTATTATATTGCTTCTCTGCAGAATGAATTCCTTACCTGCCATTTACAGTGCTTATAAAAGTAATTGCCTGGTGGCTATATGAGTGGACCCGGAGACAGTTCATGGGCAGAAGGTAATGATAGTGCTATGGAAACGCAGATTATAAATAATTCGACCTGTTTTTTCTCTCAGCAATAAACAGGCTGAACAAGGTGTAAAGTAAAACATCATGAAACCAGGAGAACTGGGTTCTGATTTCTCTATTAATCACACGGTAGGACTGTTCTGTTTTGCTTGTCTATAAGATAAAGTATAGAGTATATTTTGTAAAGAAATTAACAACACTCCTAATGTTGCTGTGGATGATTGTAAACTTGCAGATATTTATGTTGTTTATTTTGTAGAGAAAAGTATCTGATCAGTGTTAGCCAAAACTTAATTTACTCTTCGAGTAAAGTTATCAGAAGTCTTAAGAACGTACATGTAAATAAGAGAGATGGGAAATACATGCCAACCCAATATTTCCCTAAGATATAAAGGCGCTGTATACAGCCAGCTAGAAACGTTCCTTACATGATGCAGCCATTTAAGGCCCTGTACAAAATGTGACCATTTAGCTGGTTACAACCTAGAGATTATCCCAATATTCAGGGCAGATACGGCTTTGGCTCCAGGTTATAATCAATGCTTCACTGTGCTGCATTCTGATGCCACCATCTCTCTCGACAGTTTCCACGCCTGCACAGTCAAAATGTTGGGCACTGCGGTTTATTCCATGAGTACCTTAACCCCTCATCACCGACACTAGTTTTCAGCTCAATGACCAGACTCGATTTTTCAAATTTTTCAAATGTCCCACCATCTTTTTTTTTTTTTTTTACTTTTTTACATTTTTTACTTCTTGGCTTGAACAAGCGATCGTCTTGAACAAGTGTGGCTTGAACAAGTGTGTAAGCACACCGGAGTTTTTCCGATCCCGGGTGTTAGTGCACCAGCGAGACCCGGTGTCCTGAAATCTTCTTCTGACGCGCCGCTGTAGAAAGGCGTACGCGTCAGAAGAAGTACCCTTAATGACCGCTGTAAAAAGCGGATATGACGGTCATTAAAGAATTAAAGGCGCTGGAATTATGAAGCTTCTGGAATCGACTGCGCCGGTGTAAGAGGTGAATAGGGTGATGGTGGCATCAGCATATAATACAGATGAAGCTTTAGGTATATCTGAAGTGATGTGGGAGGCATTTCTTATGCCCTGGAGCTGAAGCCATATACTTTGGTTTCTGCACTGGATATCGGGACAATCTCTAATTTGTATGCAGCTGTATAGGCACATTGGGGCACATTTACTTACACGGTCCTGTCGCGATCCAGCGGCACGTTCTCCGTCGAGGATTCGGGTCTTCCGGCGATTCCCTAAGGTAGTGCGCCCGGTGTCCACCAGGTGTCGCTGCTGTGCTAAAGGCCGCCGGAGTTCGCCGGAGCTCACTATCCTATTCCTGGTGCAGGTAAGCGCGTGTCAAGCGACACATTTTTTTAAGAAAATTCAGCGTTTTTTCCGAATCTGACGAGTTTTCCGACGTAGACGCCCCCCCGATTTCCGTCGCATGCATGCCGGCGCTGATGCGCCACAATCCGCATGCGCCAGAAATCCGGGGCAATTCAGGGAAAGACGGCGCAAATCGGTAATATTCGGGAAACTTGACGGAAAGTAGCGATTCGGCCCTTAGTAAATGACTCCCAGTTTGTACAGGGCTATACTTAGCTGAACCTAGTAGGGAACTTGTTCTAGCTGGTTAAGGTGGGGCAAATACATAGGGCACGTGCTTTCCTTAGTATCTACAATTCTTACCCCCTCCACATATATAGGTCCCTAGATCAATATCCCATTCCTCAAATATAGTTCCAATAACCTGTGATATTTTTATTTTCACGAAAGTCACTTTAGACTCTTTTGAGCATGTACTATGTTGGTGAAAAAACTATTTCTATTTTAGAATAGACTGGCCACTGGCTAAAATATTTTGGTGCCATTAAGCGGGAGAAATACAAAAATAAAAAATTATCTTTTAGATAGTAACATAATAAATAAGGTGTAAACACATGTTGGCCTATTCTTTTAGATCTGAAATGATAGCAATGATTGTGTGGGCTAATCTTCCTCAGCTTCAGGCTCCAGCAAGCTGATGTGCTTGAACTTCTTTTCCTGAAGTGTTCTGGAACTAGAGATGGAACAGTAATAATGTTTTACTGCAGTAGTAATGATTATGCAGTCAAACATGTGCTTGCTTTCCCAGACAGCAACAAGATAATTTCCCTACAATAATGTAATACATTTAATATGTTAGCTATAGTTATAGTATTGGAGATTGGATTTGCATACAGTACAATCAGTTTGATGGCAATTCTCCTCTATGTTACTAATGATTACAATTTGGTATAGAGCATCCTGTAAAAATCTGTGTCAGGTACTTCATCTCTACAGAATACCAGGTTTATTCCATGCAAATATTTGGACATCATTTCTCTAAAGAAGTTTTCGAAAAGCTTAGTTTTATCCCATATTTAATAAAATACAGGCAGTCCCCGGGTTACATACAAGATAGGTTCTGCAGGTTTGTTCTTAAGTTGAATTTGTATGTAAGTCGGAACTGTATACTTTATAATTGTAACCCCAGGCAAAAAAAATTTTTGGTCTCTATGACTATTGGGTTTTAAAAATGTTGGGTTGTCATAAGAACCAGGATTAACAATAAAGCTTCCTTGCAGACACCTTTGATAATTGTTATTGCTGTTTATTTTAGCCTGGGACTAAAGTACAGGAAATTACCAAAATCCAGAAGTCCGTTTGTAACTAGGGGTCGTATGAAAGTCGGGTGTTTCCTGCCTCTCCATTATTTCTGGATGAGATCACCCGATACAGCAGCCAGCAACTATATTGCTAGCAATCTCCAGCTATCCCAAGGGCAGAGAATGAGGCAGCAAAGTGTATGCATTACATATTGTTCTGTTGAACAAGATCCTCATATTTGTGATCAGTTTGGGTCTTAGAGTCTGGAATCCCACTCATGTTTATGTTATGACCTGTTCTTTAGATAAAATAGTGTTTTAAACGAAATCTATCACTTAATTTCACCTCCTCAAAGCTCAGAATTGCTTTGGAGGCGTTACTTCTGCCACACTTTCTGCCTCCTCCTGCTACTCACCGCGGCTTTACAAATTGGTAGCTCCAGCGCAGGGGCGTAACTACAGACGTAGCAGACGTAACAGTTGCTACGGGGCCCGGCAGGGTCATGGGCCTGTACTCGGCTGTGTGTTCCGGGCTCCGCTTTCCCCCTGGCTGTAGTTACTCCCCTCCATGTAATGAGAAGCGCAGCGGTACCACAGAGTGCAGGACTGTATTTAGGGGCGGGCACCATCCTCTTGCTCCATGCAGGCTATCAAGAGGGGGAGAGAGGGATGGGAGGAGCCTGCCTGCCTGCAGCCAATCCCCGCTCTGCATGTCAGCAGCGCGGGAAGCTTCATTCACAGAGAAGAGGGAGAATGTCCAGCACCTGCAGAGAAGAAGCAGCCTCTTCCATAGCAGCCGGAATCAGCCAGAGATAAGTGCTCCCTCCCCCCAGTGTCTCCTCACACTCTGCACTAACCCCTTAGTGTCCCCTGTGTGAGTAATAAATGTGGTGCAGTCAGTAATAAATGTGGTGCAGCCAGTAATAAATGTGATGCAGTCAGTAATAAATGTGGAGCAGTCAGTAATAAATGTGATACAGTCAGTAATAAATGTGGAGCAATCAGTAATAAATGTGATACAGTCAGTAATAAATGTGATGCATTCAGTAATAAATGTGATACAGTCAGTAATAAATGTGGCGCAGTCAGTAATAAATGTGATGCAATCAGTAATAAATGTGGCGCAGTCAGTAATAAATGTGATGCAATCAGTAATAAATGTGGCGCAGTCAGTAATAAATGTGATGCAATCAGTAATAAATGTGGAGCAGTCAGTAATAAATGTGATGCAATCAGTAATAAATGTGGCGCAGTCAGTAATAAATGTGATGCAATCAGTAATAAATGTGACGCGGTCAATAATAAATGTGGTGCGGTCAGTAATAAATGTGGTGCAGTGAGTAATAAATGTGACGCGGTCAGTAATAAATGTGGCGCAGTCAGTAATAAATGAGGAGCGGTCAGTAATAAATGTGATGCAGTGAAGAGGGATTAACAATAGTCACCTACACTCACCGGCCACTTTATTAGGTACACCTGTCCAACTGCTCGTTAACACTTAATTTCTAATCAGCCAATCACATGGCGGCAACTCAGTGCATTTAGGCATGTAGACATGGTCAAGACAATCTCCTGCAGTTCAAACCGAGCATCAGTATGGGGAAGAAAGGTGATTTGAGTGCCTTTGAACGTGGCATGGTTGTTGGTGCCAGAAGGGCTGGTCTGAGTATTTCAGAAACTGCTGATCTACTGGGATTTTCACACACAACCACCTCTAGGGTTTACAGAGAATGGTCCGAAAAAGAAAAAACATCCAGTGAGCGGAAATTCCTTGTTTGATGCCAGAGGTCAGAGGAGAATGGGCAGACTGGTCAACTGATAGAAAAGCAACAGTCGCCACCGTTACAACCAAGGTAGGCAGAAGAGCATCTCTGAACGCACAGTACGCGTCGAACTTTGAGTCAGATGGGCTACAGGCAGCAGAAGACCACACCGGTTGCCACTCCTTTCAGCTAAGAACAGGAAACTGAGGCTAACAATTTGCACAAGCTCATCGAAATTGGACAGTAGAAGATTGGAAAACATTGCCTGGTCTGATGAGTCTCGATTTCTGCTGTGCACATTCGGATGGTAGGGTCAGAATTTGGCGTCAACAACATGAAAGCATGGATCCATCCTGCCTTGTATCAACGGTTCAGGCTGGTGGGGGTGGTGTCATGGTGTTGGGAATATTTTCTTTGGCACTCTTTGGGCCCCTTGGTACCAATTGAGCATCATTGCAACGCCACAGCCTACCTGAGTATTGTTGCTGACCATGTCCATCCCTTTATGACCACAATGTACCCAACATCTGATGGCTACTTTCAGCAGGATAATGCGCCATGTCATAAAGCTGGAATCATCTCAGACTGGTTTCTTGAACATGACAATGAGTTCACTGTACTCAAATGGCCTCCACAGTCACCAGATCTCAAAGCAATAGAGCATCTTTGGGATGTGGTGGAACGGGAGATTCGCATCATGGATGTGCAGCCGACAAATCTGCGGCAACTGTGTGATGCCATCATGTCAATATGGACCAAAATCTCTGAGGAATGCTTCCAGCACCTTGTTGAATCTATGCCACGAAGAATTGAGACAGTTCTGAAGGCAAAAGGGGGTCCAACCCGTTACTAGCATGGTGTACCTAATAAAGTGGCCGGTGAGTGTATATACCTCCTTAATAAAGCAATAGATGGGAAGAAGGTTACCAAATGGTCCACAGTAGGAGGAAATACTGTATTTCTGGTTTAAGGGGGGATGGGGGCCGTTTTCTTTCTAGCTGTTACATTGTTCAGATTTTTTGAAACATGCAAGAAGGGACAACAGTTTATTTAAATAATTTATTTGCTGCAATGTATACAGGGTTTTTCTTTAGTAGTAACTGAAAATAGAATAATTTCAGGTAAAACGGTATAGATAAAGTAAAGTATATAAAGTAAATATAGAAAGATTTTCTGTAGAACTGAATATGTACATTTTGTAAACATCATCCTAGTTACAGGAGAACTGGCATTAGATCTATATTAAAGTGGTTGCCCCTCAGTAAATGTCATCTTCATTGTATGGATCACAAAACAACTTTTAGGCTGTATATTCAAAGTTATAGTCATTGATTTGTTAAACTGTCCTAACTTCAACATGCTCTGCTTTTTAATGGAATGGATGCCCGGGTCCGTTAAAACAACGGCAGTGGGCATTGATCCGCTAAAAAGTATTGAATTTAGCGCGGCTGTGGGCCCTTCTTTCGAAAGTGGACGGCGCATTTTCCACCATCATGGGTAAATATTGCCATACACTTTGAACACCAGGTGCCATTTCTATGCTCGATACAGTGATGATGACATTCAAAGTTCTTCTTGTGGTATTGAAACAGATTTTCCACTGTTTTTATTCCAAGGAAATAGGGATTTTGCTCTGCACCGTGTGGACTAACCCTTAAGTTACTTTTAGCAGGTTTAAAAATGACCCAATAATCTTATCAGCTATTACTGTTGCACAAGTCCAGTTAGTGGTTTTCCCTGATCTCCAGGACAACAATGTGCTAGAACTGGGCTGCAATACAACTCTATGTGTTTATTTATATGCAAGAACAAAATCTGGATCCTGACAAAGGATGGTATGTAAATGAGCTCTAAAACAGTGGCAGATACAGTCGCCATGAGTAGACA